>JZLH01S0284413.1:46491-68696 GCA_001188425.1 Eucidaris tribuloides
ATTTTGTATTGTTATTGTACACACAGACAGCGTTTTGTAAAGGCAGTTGTCAAACTGAAATTGCCTACCCTGTATGTTTAAACAGAAAACATGAATAAATACAAAAATAAATAATAAAACAAGAACTTTTGAAATGAACGAAATCAATTCATATGTTAGCCGAGAAGTCACAGTTTTAAACCGATTGGGATTGGGTATATTTTATTGCTATCTTTTATCATGTGTTACAATCTTGATCTTACGTTCAAGATTCAATAAAACAACATGTTCTCAGTACATTTAATAACTGTTACTATCGGTCCTATAACTGTGTTCATCTCAACTACAAAATTCAGGTCCTATACCTAAGAGAATTACTGCTAAAGCCAACGCTCACAACAGTCACCATCACACATAGAACCAGACATGTTTAATCAGTGAGAAGCCGGAATTAGCGACTATTTTCAGATCGATTGCAGTAAAATTTATGAAGATCATATATTTAACCTCAGAGTATACTGGTACTAATATGCTGTCATGTTAAATATTGTTATACCACTTTGTATTGCGTTCCAATATCTTTCAGGGTCATATTGACTTAGCGATGGTTTATTCATCGCGTTTGTTCCTCCAGAAGTAACAATATTTAAACACGTTGCCTCGAGATTCTGAAAATCCACGAGAGTTAACACGCTGGCACATCCGGTTCCCATATAGCAACGGGTTAAGACAAACTCCTCCAGCCTGGATATAACTCAAACGGTATGTGATATTTGGTATATGTTCCACTTCAATATGTTTTAGTTTGGTCTTTGGAGCATTTTACTTCTCCTTATCACTGTCATTGGCCATTTAAAGGTTGAAAATATTAGACCGACCGGATTTTAGCATCCCCCTTTTCCCATAAGCTGCTGCTACAATGCTTATTCATGTGTTGATTTTTTCATATAGGCCTAAATGCAGCATAGTTCTGTAAGTAGTGTAATTAAGAACTACAAAGTAGTGTGAGTGAAGTTTTCCGTTTAATGACCAGTTTCAACTTATCCATATTATTATCACTTTTCATATTTACTTTTTATCACTTCTAAAGAAAGAACAATCAAGTGACGCACAAATTACGATTAGCCAACAACATCAAAATTAATAATGTATAGCACTAGTTACGAGTTGAAAAGCAGAATCTGCAGAAAAAATATATTTTCCTCTTTTCAGACTTATCGGACTTCTCCCAGAGAAATAGGGGGGGGGTGCAGGGTGGCCCGGGGTGTGTGAGTTATCGCCAAGAGAGAGCATCACCCTTACCCCATGGCTTAGTGGATCAGACTTCGATTCTTGACATAGAGGTCGCGGTTCAGCCCAACGTCATGGCGGTGGTGTTCCTGAGTAAGGCACTTTATCCCCGTTACCCGTCTCTCGAAGGACTAATTAAGCCAGAGGTCCCGTGTTGAGACCAGAAACACCTCCGCAACGTAAAAGAAACGCCACGCACTCATCGAAAAGAGAAGGGTGGAAAACCCTGTAATTGTGTCACATATTCACATGCATATCAGTACATGGGGCTGGATGCCTATGGGAAAATATGATTAAATTCGCTTTCCTAGTCCCTGTCATCTGTAGTGATAGGCGAATCAATATATAATAATATATATATCTGGAAGGTTTGAAATTACGATAATCGTAGCAATGCCCGCCTGGCAAAAGGAGTATATGGGTGTGGTTGAAATCTAAGTATTCGATTCTAATGACACGTGTAAATAATATTCCTTTCACGATGGTTCATTACGAAAGTTTGAATTCACTCGAAGGTAAATCACACTGGATGAATTTGAAGGCGATAGTTATACATATTTCCTATTTCAGCTACAGTAGTTGCAAGCATTTGTTTTCACAATACCGCATACAGATGATGCTTGGTCTTGTAAAATACAGAATGTTACCATTATCATAAGTTTACGTGACCTATCCATGGTGACAAAAGTTTGAAAGTGGTTTTGGATTGTCGAAGGGACTAAACAAATGTTCTTGTGGTAACCCTCTCAAAATGCTTCAGAACTTTTGCAGGGGTCAGAATGGGTTCTACAGGGGTCTAAATTGAAAATGCTAATGAATTGAATCTAACATACATACCACTCATCTTGTCTAGCAGATCCAAAAAGGTATTAGTTGCCTACATCTGACCACTTGTTAAGTCACTATGACCACAAATGTGAAAGTCAACGCACTTTTGGTCAATGTCAAATTCTTAAATTTACCCAATATTGACTGCTTTAATATTTAAATATATGTTTTCTGGCATAACTAAGTCACACTAAAGCAACTCAAACCACCAAAAGGCAATCTTAATCTTACAATTTTTACAATCATGTTTAGTTGCTTTAACATAGGCTTATATAAAGAATCTGTATGTACATGCAATCCTATACATTTTTTGTGTTAATATTTCATTTTTTTAATTCGTAAGTTAAAATTGGCCTTATTGTGTTTTTGAGTTCGTAGTTGAATTAGCATGCCAGAGAACAATCTATAACATTATATCAGTCAATTTTGGGCAATTAAGAATTTGTGACATTTGGCTAAAAGTAGTTGACGCTTTCCACATTTGTGGTCATAGCAACTAAACGCGGATGGTCAGACATAGAGAAAACTATACCTTTTTGAATTTCTGCTTAAGATTAAGACAATAATTGATTGTATGAATTCAAAACCAATTGGAAACACTTCATTTTGACCCGTAGATCACATTTTGACGCCCTGCCAAAATGCCGACATTTTGAAGAGGTGTACCCAAGCCGATTGTTGAGTACTCTTCAGACATTCCAAAACCCCTTTCAAACCTTGATCGCCCCGTGAAAGTGTCAACGAACCTTAACATTGTCTCCCTACTATCTAAGTAAATTTATTATGTGTTTTATTCATTGTGCACATATTTTACATACGCAAATACGATGATATAGGCCCTCCTATTAAATTGTCAATTTGTTTCCAAATGATTATTTTGTAGAAGAAATTTAACACATACATTCATCTTTAATATAATAAATCAAGTATTCAAAAATTAAAAAATAAATTCCAACAACCAAGCGAGTTTTCACAAGAGGGACCAATGCCAGTTTGATATTTAACATCCCAGATAAACACCTGGACGATTTCATGAAACCCAAGGAAATATTACATTAAACTCAAGATGGCACTAGTCAATAGCATTAAGTGATATTTGGGCATGTACAGTCATGCACAAAGTTTGGATATATATTTTCTTTCCAAATTGCAGTTTTCAATCAAGTCAAGGAAAAGTTTCTTTGTCCTGAAATTTAGAAGACAGGGGCGCACGCCACAGGGGTTCAGGGTGACGGAAACGTCATACCCCCTATTTTATGATTAAAATGACAGGAATTACTTTTTTCAAAAATCTCACCCTCCTATTCTGTTGATTTTGCTAGAAAAAATGGAGGCAAATAATGCTTTTTTGTGTCGTCGGCCCACTGCCCCGCTTGTAGACGCTGTTTCGGCTTTGTATTTTGGCCTTGAAAATAAAAAAGTGTTGGCAGGCAAAATTATTCCCCGATGGATTTCGCCCTTTCTAAAATTTACCTCTGGCGCCGCCGCTGAGTGAAGTTCATTTGAACTTACTAGTAATGATATAGTCTGGGGGGCCAAAATTTGGGGGGGGCGCGCGGGGGGGGGTAAGTGATCATTTATTTGTAAAATCTGCCCCCGCTTGTCGACGCTGTTCGGCTTTTTGTGCTTGTAAAAAAATTGTTTGGTAGGCCCAAAATTTGCCCCCGACGGATTTGCGCCCCTCATAAATTTACCCTGGCGCCGCCCCTGAGTGAGTTCATTTGAACCAGTGAACAATATTTTCTACATGGGTTTAATTGTCATTATTTGTAAAAAAAAATACGCACTTTTAAACAGGGCTTCGCAAGAAAAAACATATTCCAAACTTGTCCCAGGACTGTATATATCGGCATAAATTCAAGTTTTGCAGAATTAAGTTTATCACCTCAAGTTTCATGTTACCGTCATCATGTTTGTAAATTACGTACATGGCCTACAGTATCGGAATCATAAGTTACTAATTGCAGAGTAAATTAAAACGACATAGCAGTTATAAACAGAAAATGGTTTTAAATGACACTGATGGGTGAGGTTTTCAACCTCCATTAAGTCGGACGGGGGGTGTTGAGGCTGCGAACTCCGAACCTCATATCACAGATAACAAGGGTCCTTTGCCGTAGATAGACAACTCGTGCTAAGGATGATGTGAAAAATTGGCACAATGTCTAAGGATTTCGAATTTAAATATTATTATAATTTTTAGCTGTTAATATAATGCAATATAATGTCAATGTCTAGATTGTTTTTTTTTAAATGAACCCATGTCTAAGGATCTTTTTTTATGAAAAGGGACCGATGTCTAACTTATGAGTGATCTTGGGGGAAGTCACCTCCAGGCGGCCACCCCGTATACCAATATACGTGAGTCCCCCCCCCCCCGAAGAGATTTAAACAACTATTTAGTAGTGCAATGCTAATTTATTGACTTCCGGGTGAGTAAATCATTTTGCTTTATGGACTGGTTTACAGATCGAACATCGACAAACTAAAGGCGTACAGGCCTATTCATTTAGATTTCCCTTTTTTTTTATTTTTAGACGTGGTAGCTCTTTACGGGAGTTATCTCGGAAGAAAGTACACGGTTGTTTTCATCATTATTTTTTTAGTATGCTATTAGTTCATGTGAATTACTTGGTTTTGTAACATACAAAATATTTAAATTTTTAATGACATTTTGCTCAAGATACGATAATAATAATTCTTAATTTGACAAGAGCAAATTTAAGGAAATAGACTAAGAAAGCACCATTATTATTGATCCTACGACCTTAGAACATTTGGTACCTAGTGTATTTTTTTTCTGACGGTACCACATTTTCCTGTCTCTGTAATGGTAAAATGGTCTAACTCGATTTGACTCTTTCGTCCCCAGTTCTATCAGAATGTTGAATGGGGAGAGGGCTACAATTAACCAAGCTTGAAAGTACGGGGAGGGATGGAAGTAATATTTTCTTCATTTGATTTATTTTACTTAGAAGAAGTTGCTTAGATGGATATATGGACACATAATAGCCTCTCAATTTCAAGGTTAATATGTTTTTTTAGAATAAGTGTAATTATATAAAAGATATCAACGAAGAAATCGCACTTCTCCGAACTCAAAGTTAATCGGTATTCACTATTATATACACAGAGTTATTATTCTGTGAATAACTGCAAATACTCAACTTATTCGGGTCCCAATGTAGATAAACGTTTCTAATATGTTCATGTAGCTGCGATGGAGTTTTAATCCAAGCGAGCGCGCATACGCACGCACACACACACACACACACACACACACACACACACACACACACACACACACACACACACACACACACACACACACACACACACACACGTACACCACCACCACACACACACACTACACACACACACACACACGTACTACACACACACACACACACACACACACACACACACACACACACACACACACACACACACACACACACACACACACACACACACACACACACACACACACACACACACACACACACACACACACACATAAAACACACTTGCACACAAAAAGTACACATCTAAAAACTCGCGCAGCCCCACATTTACACTGTTCAATGCTGTGTACAGTACGAATCTATGCACTTTGTATAATATATTTTGTATTTAAGAATAATGTGTATATTTGTATTATTGATATATTGTTATATTTATATGTTATATCCATATAAACAAAATGAATTTCCATTTCATTGGACAATAAAACATGAAATCTGAAAATGTGACTTTTTGAGGTAAATGCACTTCTTGTGTAATTTTATGACAAGATTTCTGCTGTGATAGAACCTTTTCCCATTTTTATACCTCATAACCTCAAAATATCTCAAACAATTGGACTTTATTTTTTTCTCAATGACGGTAACAGATTATTTTCAGTATTACCTTAATGTATAATGAAATAGTATACCTGTTAATTAGATTATGTTGACACAGATACACGCGCCTTTTCATGAGATCAAGGTCGAGCTGACCGGAAATGTCAAAATAATGCAGACGCCGTATTTGTCATATCCTGAGTTCAATTCTGTTTAATCTATTAACAGTAGAATGTAGAGCTGACGATCGAGTGAAACATAAACGATCCTTTTTAATCTCTCACTGGTAAATTTGATTTATTTTATTCAACGTTTATTATTGTAATTATTTCTTTCTTTCATTCGCATTTCCAAATCGACCCAACTCCCATCACCGAAATATTTATCTCTTTGATAAAAAAAAGAATCATTGTTAGAACCAAGAGTGATAACACTTAGACCACATCTTAGTATCAACTTTGGGCTAGAGCCTTGGCGATACAAGTGTATTGCGAAATCGACTTGCGCTCGCGTAGAACATAGTTCGACTGAATTTTACAAATTATGAAAGCATTTTATACGTGTATTTCAAGTATTATCAAGTTTACTAAAAAAAAATCCCATTTGGAATAATTTGTCATATTGATAAGCACTTTACAACAATCCGCTTATGGAATCTTGGAACCTTATTTTTTGTTTGTTTGTTGTTGTTTTTTTTTGTCACATCGATTTTCACGTTATACAAACCCGTTTTGGGGAACTCGATACCTTTTATTTTGACTGTTAACCCGTTAACCCATAGTCTTTGTACAGAGCCAGTCTGGTTCCCGTAAGCAACGGGTTAATAATTTTTACCACAACAGGACCCCTTTTGGCACCAGATGACATCAATTTTGTTGTTTACTTCTTATATTAATTTGCACCATCATCTGGGCCAGTATAGTCCTTCTGAGGCTCAGCAGCTGAGTCAGCACCCCCTACAAAAACCGTTGTCATCAGTGCTCTGGCCGGTACCACGCATCGATTGTTTTTAAAGATTTGTTATTTCCTCTCATAACATTGACCCCAAAAAAGTACTGGCAAATAAAAAGAAAAAGAAAACACCACTGATTCTTGCATTGATCTTACCGCCTGTTTTTGCAACACGTTTCAGTCCAGTTTGTGCATGACAATTACAAAGAACGTTTAAATTCTGAATCGTACGAATGTCACGGAATTTTCATCAAACAGTTTGTGTTGCTTTCAATTTTTGTAGGTCAGTAATGTTATTTTAAAACATCTTAAAAGTATATCAACATCATATATCTAGGATGTTGTATTGTTAAAATTGAAGGTGGATACAATTGTTTGTCAAAAGACATTGAAATACATATTTACAATTCCAACGCGAGTCGGGTGTACTGAAAGTACAATCTGTTGCCTTCAAAGTTGAAGTGCCTATGTTATTTTATATACCTGACCCTTCCATCTCTGTTTACCGTGACAACTTCAGGGTGTTTACACAAAATCCAAGGTTAAGCCCTTTATCAAGTTGTCAGAAAAATCCAGCATCATTAAAATTATTATATTTTTTATTTTCATCATAGTTTGAAATGGCATTTGTGAGCGGTTATCTGAGAACGACTTGTTTTCAGAGGTCTGATACAGCGGCAAATTGTGGACTTGTTAAGGAAGGGGTCTCTACTGGCGCCGCCCATGTATATCATGCATGGTTCAAACTAATCCTCCGGTTTACTAACAGTAAAGACACGATTTGACATTGATGGAAAAGTTCACCCCGACATCATGTTGGTTTAAATAAAAGCAGAAAAATTAGACAAACATATTAATGCAAGTTAGGCGAAAATCCACCAAAAAATAATAGAGTTATGAATTTTCAAAGTTTTAAATTTGTGACGTCACATGCGAGCAGCTGATGTCATGTGATATAAATGTTTAGAGCTGTTGAGTAAATTAAGAACAATCAACACATCTGGTGTCTGTGCTGGGGATTTTGCTAGTTTTGGTTTGCATTATTTGTACACACCACCAACGCAATATATTGCACATAGCATTAAATCAGCGACAAATACTTGTCAGTTTTAGTTGTTGGTGATGTTTGGAAAGAATGGGGTTTAACAGATCTATTATTGTAATAAATCTTGCCTTAATTTCATTGAGTGGTTTCCTTAATTTTGTTAAAATTCACACTGTACAAAACTGCGTCGTCATCGCCATTAAATTTTGACGCTGGGTTAAAAGAGATTCAATGAGAAAGTACGTCGTTCGCGAATGACAATGATTCCACGCTTTAGTAGTTCGACGTCAGAAGATACATGTATAGGCCTACCTACTCAATGCTATTGTTATTGTGTTTGAATTGTGCCGATGCATTTATTGGCCTTCGAGAGAAAATACCAATAACAACAATGCAGTGCTTCGCACGCATGCGACAGGATTGAGTTGGTATTCACCGATAATCCATTAGGGTTGTAGGCGCCCCAGATATACACCATCACATACAGTAAACGCGGGACTCCACCTGCTATACGTACAGCTATCTACCAGTGATTGGCATAAAACGAAGTTTCGTTTTTTAAGATATTTCCGCTGAACTACATTTTTTTCCTTTCCGGAAATTCACTATAGCTGGCCACTATATAGGAGGGTACACCGACCAATTATTGGCCTTTTTCTTACGGACACTCACCGGGGACCAACGCGAGTGGGATCCCGGTATGGTAGCTGTCAGGATGAGCCGCGGCTATGCACTGCTGCTTTTACTTTTCAATGGTAAGTTACACATGTGGCTTAAATGGGGCGTGAGCGCTGTAACATCGAAAGTGCAATTCCCTTTTAGTTTATAGAGTCAGATAATTTGATGCGACATACAATACTCTGATTAAGTGAAATGAATGCAAGTCATCTATTGAGAGTTATTTTCTGCCTCCATCTATAAATAAATCTATCTTCGTTGTAATGTAATGTCCTTCACCCAAATTCCCCAGTACATGTATATTCGTTAAAACGTTATCTACAAATACATTAACACCGAAAGGTGTGCTGGTGTTTCCCAATACAATCACGACGTTAGATTTCAGTTATTTTTGACACCGTACCATAGACTTCCTCGTAGTATTATAATTATTGCGGGTATTTTTAGACGTCTTTTGCAAACGATTTTGATATATACTTTTCATGAATATACTCGTGTACATGAGTGATGTGTGACTCGAGTTCGGTCTTGACTCGAGGACGCGGACTCGAGTCCGTTTTGCTGGTCGGTCTCGGACCTCGACTCGAAGGTTTCATGACTCGCGTCTCGGACTCGGACTCGGGCCTGTGACTCGATGACTCGGCGTCGAGTCCGGCTCGGAGACCGGGCATATTGGCGGCTATCCAACGGATATCTCAGGTTCCATTCGCTAAATTTCACAAAAATTTCACGCAATATTTTTAAAATATAAAATCACTTCAAATAAATTTCAGCCAAATGGGATCACAGCTAGCAGTCCACTGCCTGGGACTGTCTTCCGTGTTTCTAGTTTTGCAGTGCGTATTACACGTGATGTGTGTGTACATACACATCACTTTAATTGCTGCCCAATCATTAATAAAATTGTATCTTTCTGACCAATTAAAGATGAATGAAGCAAATGTTAAATTTGTCACTGCCACTATATTTATTGGAACATTTCCGATGAATACAACTTTAGCAGGCACATTGAAAGGATGATAGTACCTTTCAACTTTTTTAAATGTTCAAGTACTTGTTGATCTCCACATTTATTATTTAATTTCTTTGAAGATATTTTGGTAAGATTAAATGGTAACTCAAGTTACAGACAGTTATGTGTGGCTGATTACAACTTTTATGTATTAGGCTTAGTTCACCGCAATCTAGCAAATGTTTTCTCGTATTACTTTTCCCAATTGAAAGTTTTTGTGGGATTTTTGCTTATAGAACAAGGAGGGGTTGTTGACAAACAAGTGAAAATGTTACTAAGTGATTGATGCTGCATTTTAAGGACCAAGATACTAGCGCGCTTTCTAATAAACTACATGCAATTTTTAAAACTAAAGTAACATATATTGTCTTGTATTATTTTTGTGGGGTTTGTTATCTTTTTTGGAAATTGAATGGATTTGTTGATTCATTTGACTGATTCTTTAGTAAGTACATGTAGGTCCCTACAGATATTTTGAATGAGATACTTGTATTCTAAATTAATTAACGATGTAATAGATGTGCCGGACTCGGACTCGGACTCGGACTCGGACATGCCGCGACTCGGTCTTGGACTCGGACTCGAAGGTTCATTGACTCGGACTGGGACTTGGACTCGGGAAAGGCCGGACTCGGACTTGGACTGCCGGACTCGGACTCTGCGGAACTTCGGACACATCACTGCAAATACTAGTAGATGAGAATAGTTGAGTTTTTTTCCATTCTTCAGTCATCTGTCATTTAATTGATGTGCATAGATCTGTGAACAATGTGCAGTTTGTTCCCAATTTTTGCTCTTTTCTGTCAGTGCGGTTTTGGATGGTTGTCATTATTCGGACAAAAGGTCAGAGGAAACTTCAATTCATACCAATACACCTTGCACCGTGACTTTTCTAAAGGTTGATTCCATGTGTAAAATCAAAATACAAATATATACCAAAATGGAGAGAGAGAGAAAAAACAGAGAACAGAGAGAGAGAGTATAATATGTGTATCGAGAGTGCTTTGAACTCGAGTGATCTACTTTTGTTCAGGGCATTATTACAGTTTTTAGGGTCAAAATATAAACTATATAAACACAACAAAAAAAGTATAACCCTTTTTCCAAAATACTATAACTTTAAAAAGAACGTGGTGTGAGCCCAATAAATTTGGGCAAGGATTTCCTGCCACTAATTGACTAAATTCTGTGAGAAAAAGTGATTGGTCCGTCAAGTCATGCATCGAGTGAGCACATATTAAAGGCAAAAAGTCACTTTTCAAAAGTCACAAAGGGTCATTTTGGGGTTTTTGGATGCAGGATTTTGACAAATTTGCTTTTCTGGTGAATGATTAATCGATATATTATATGTTAATCATCTGTTGTTTGATCCTTCTTCATAACCTCTTTGACACTTTTTTGATATTTTACGCTTCGTGACCGCAATTTAAAAATGTCCACCCTTTCTCGATTTTGAAATTGTAAAATCCATTAATTTACTGCAAAAATTTAAATGCGAATTTTTTCAGCAAATGTATCTTTACGGTGTTGTACGAACATAGGAGTTGTAACCATGACATGGTTTGAGTGAGCCACACTTTAATAAATAAAGCGAAAAAATGTCATTATTTACCATTATTTTGGCATAAGAGATGCACTCATGTGTGACTTTTGAAAAGTGGCATTTTTCACCTTTAATGCATGCTCATTCATAGCATGACCAACAGGACCAATCACATTTTCACACAGAAGTTAGTCAATGAGTGTAGGAACACTCTTGCCAAATTATTTTGCAAAAACTTGTTTTGTTTAAAAGTTATGATATGTTGAAAAGGCGGGTAGTTACTTTTTTTTGTTGTGTTTATTCACTCTCCTGTCCTGTTATGTATAATAAATCACTCAGGCATTACTTGGATTATCCTGAATTAGAACAACAACAATAAAAACAACAACAAAATATGGACTTCAAATTTGTGATTGTATTCTGTAGTGGAAGAGCACTAAGGCTATTAACCTGGCATTGAGTGAATGTAGAAACTTAGCCTTTGGGCTGGACTTGACACTAGCACTTAAAGGGAGAAGGCGCCAGCAACTAACAGGCATAAGTTAAGAAATAAAGAGGCATTGAGAGTATTGTGAGAATTATGGTATATGGTGATAAAGACAGCCTAAATAAGGGCTACTGTGTGACACTCACACTCAGCAAGGCCCTACAAATTAGTTAATTTGTGTTTATTTTATGTCTTTGCAAGCCTTATCTTAAGATAAAACTTGCAGAAACAGTCATAGGGGGGAGGAGCTTATCGATTCAAACAGTGCATACATTACTACGGCGTGACTAGCACATGTCGGGTGGCATGCATCGGTTATGCTTGGTCAGTTTCAGCAATGTGTATGTGCGATCTGATTGGTTGGCAAGAACTCAAATGTTTTCTTAACTTATGCCTGTTAGTTGCCGGTGCCTTCTCCCTTTAATATCCCTACTTTTATGGCTGGAGCAAGTAAAATTTCATGTCGGGCAAGTAAAAAATCAAAATGTTAAACTTTACTTGTCATATGGAGTAAGTAAAAGTTTGATTTTCATAATGAGGAAAATAAATCATGTGTTCCAAAACTTGCCAAAAGTGAACAAACTACTGTATGTTTTTTACATATGGTGATCATTTCTTTTAGATATACATGTACTACTAAATGTCATCATTATTTTGTTCCTTTTATTTCATTTTCTGTGTTTGGGTTTCGAGACTTTGAAAACTTGTACATATACATACTGTATGTGTGTGTCAAGTGTCTATATACAGTATGCTGTATGCCTGTTCCATCATTCCCATAATTAACCCATTGTCTCTGAGATTCTGAAACTCCCATGACACATCCAGTTCCCGTAAACAACGGGTTGAAATAAGTAAGAAATAATAGTTTTTATTACTTTATAATTTTTTGTATAGGGGTAAGAAAATTTTTATTTTTGGGCAAGTAAAAATCTGAGAGTGATAATTTTATTTGCTCAAAAGTCAAGCAAAAATATAATTTAGTGTGGAGTCCTGCTTAGGTCATATTGGCACTTACACTCTCCAAAGGTCAGTATTAAAGGTATTTGAACTTGCCCCGAGTTTTGATTGTTTATTCATGCATAACTTGCCATTGGCAGTGTAACTTTCCAAACTTTTTTTTATTCTAGGGTGTTTATTTGTCCATATGAACACTACTATGTAGTTCAGATATCAAAATTTGACAATTTGTTAAATTGAAGCTCCACAATGTTAGCCTATCACTTTAACTTGAATCACTTGATTTTCTGTTGTTTTTTCCACAACATTTAGGCCCTATAAGTTCAAAACTGAGCAAAACAGTTGGATGTGCAAATGATCCACACAGTGTAAGAAAGCATGCTGTGCCAATGCAGTGGGAATGAGCTTGTGCTTAATTTGCTTACCCAGGCATCCAATCTTAATTTGCAATGCGATATACATTGTTTTGGGTGGACCAGCAAATTTTGTTTGACTTGTGCCAAAGGTATTCAACTGAAGCAATGATGTCATGCAGGCATGAACAGTCCCAGGAACAAAATAAGCAGTGATGTGTGACTCGAGTCCGGTCTTGGACTCGAGACCGGACTCGAGTCCGTTTTTGCCGGACTCGGTCTCGGACTCGGACTCGAAGGTTCATGACTCGGTCTCGGACTCGGACTCGGGGCCTGTGACTCGATGACTCGGCGTCGAGTCCGGCTCGAGACCGGGGCATATTGGCGCTTTACTGCAGTTGCCGAAACTGAGTTTCGTATCCAAACGGATACCTCAGGTTCCATTCGCTAAAATTTCATCAAAATTTCACCCAATATTTTCAAATATATAAATCACTCAAATAAATTTCAGCCAATTCGGATCACACAGTAGTAGTCCACTGCCTGGACTGTCTTCTAGTCTTCTGTTTCTGGTTTTGCAATGCGTAGTACATATTACACGTGATATGTGTGTACATAGGCCCTACACACTTCACATATACAATTTGCTGCCCAATCAATCAATAAAATTGTATCTTCTGAACAAACTAAAGAATGATGAAGCAAAACTGTGAAATTTGTCACTGCCGCTATTATTGAACATTCCGATGAATACCAACTTTCGCAAGCAAATTGAAAGGATGATAGTACCTTTCAACTTTTTTAAATGTATCAAGTACTGTTGATCTCCAAACTTATTATTTAATTTCTTTAAAGATGTTTTGGTAAGATTATGGTAACTCAAGTTACAGACAGTTAAATGTGGCTGAATTACACTTTTATGTATTAGTTCACCCACTCCTGCAAAATATTTTCTCATATTACATTTCCACATTTTGAAGGTTTTGTGGGATTTTTGCTTATAGAACAAGGATGGTGTTCCTTGACAAACAAGTAAAAATGTTACCAAGTGATTAATGCTGCACTTTAAAGACACAGATACGAGGGCTTTCTTAAACTCCATGTAATTTTTAAACTAAAGTAACTACATACTATCGCCTTGTAATTATTTTGTGGGTTTGTTATCTTTTTTGGAAAGTGAATGATTTGTTTGATTCATTTGAATGATTCTTTAGTAAGTAGGTCCCTCCAGATATTTTGAATGAGATACGTGTTTCTAATTAATTAATTAATATGTAAAACGTTTGTACATGTGCCGGACTCGGACTCGGACTCGGACTCGGACATGCCGGACTCGGTCTCGGACTCGGACTCGAAGGTTCATGACTCGGACTCGGACTTGGACTCGGAAAGGCCGGACTCGGACTTGGACTCGGACTCGGACTTACTGGACTCGGACACATCACTGTGTACATGTACGTGCGTAGTCTAGAGTAGTAGAGATAGTTGTTGTTTTGTGTATGCACCATTACATTATAGCATTGCAACGTATTTGAAGGCGTTTCCCGGCGCAAACCTTGTGCTTTTAGAGAATTACGCCTCCTTCCATTGTTCTTTTGATGTTACAACATCAAAATGACAAAAAGAATATACAGGAAGGAAATAAATGTTGTTTTGAACTTGAACACAAGAACGAGCCACTTGACCATGCAGAATGCTATGGCGTTATTAATGAGTGAATATTGTAATATTTAAGATCATATCAGGTATATAGGCGAAACTGTATATTAGTTTTTTAAGTGTGTATAATCTTTGTTTTATACAGTAGAATCTAAAAAACAGAAACAAAGAAAAGAAACTTCAGTAACGCACCCATAGAGCTATAGGGTAGTATAGAGCAAAATATGCTATAGTAACGATAATTCGGGTGCATGCAGAAAACTTATCAAATCGGATACTGATGGCAATGTCAGAGGTTGAAATAATATTAGTATCACTGATGTTAATTGTTATTTTACATTTTGTGGTGATTTTCTTACACAAATGAATGCTCGGTTCAGTTCAGTTCAGTTCATTTTATTCAACACTTTGCATAAAACACACACATAGAACAAAATATGACACTTATCATTACATTAAACCTGCAAAACTAAATGCAACAGTAAGTCTCAGCAGAAAGATCGAAACCTTATATAGAAAAGCTGAGACTCTTAACAATGAAAAAATAATAAGCAATAATGATAAGCAATAAACATGAGCTCACACACACACACACACACACACACACACACACACACACACACACACACACACACACACACACACACACACACACACACACACACACACACACACACACACACACACACACACACACACACACACACACACACACATACATGCACACTCAAGCCTGGCCGATTTAACTTGTGCATCTGAAATTTTTGCACCATAAAATATAGTATTCAAATGTCATATAGTATTTCACTATTTTTTTATAATTGCACATTCATCTTTATATCTCCATTGAAAGATATTCAAACTTTGGGGTTTTTTTAAATTCTATCTGGTAAGTTAATCCAAATCTGAGGACCTAAGAAAGATAAAGATTTTTTTGTGAACAGATGTTCTTATCTGTGGCAAGTGAAACTGCTAGCATTTCTTGTATTCTATTGATGTATGCTATCATTCAGTATAAAACATTCCGAGAGAGACACTGGTAGTAAGTTATCATGGCAAGAGAACATTTAATTGCAACCTGGAATTTGAACATTTCATAAATATTAAGAATCTTGAAGTTAGAAAATAATGTTTTTGTGTGTGCAAAATAAGCTGAGTGGCAAATGAGTCTGATAGCTCTCATTTTTATTTTGAAAAGTCTGCTCATAGTTTTGTCACTTGAATTCCCCCATGCAATTATGCAATAATTTAAATGTGGAACAATAGGGGTATTACATAGAATCAATAAAATTTCTTTGTGCCTTGTTCAGTATCTTGATAGAAAAAAATCAACTCGGATATTCATCGCGCGAAACATTTTGTGATGACAGTTTCTTCACGCTGTCAACATCACACGTGATTTACAGAAATGTCCCTCCCTCCTCCTCGCATCGACTCCAGCTCTGACAGTTTACATTACAAAATGGAATCATAGTTCGGTCATAAGTAAATCAGACTCTATTTGGTCAATTCGTGCTCGACGAACAATCTGTTGGTTTTCTTCTCTGAACTTCAATTTCTGAAATCACTGAAAAACAACTTTCACAAGCCCAAGTTCTGGTCCATGACATAACACAAAGTAACATTCGTGGAAATGTTTACTTTCACAAATAGAAGGGAAAAATTGAACTTAGTGTTTCTTTCCAGTTTCGCTTTAGCTTATTACTTTTGCGCTATGCGGCATATTACTCCGCTAATTATAATTGCCCAATAATAGAAATCGATTATTTTAAGCTCAATCAATTATTATTTTTTTTTTTGCGGTCGCCTGCCTCTGTCTCTCACTCATGTTTAAGAATATGCACTCACAGTATACTCGCAGGTTTCCATGCAATCATAAGCACACATACACAAACATGTCTCCAAAAATATTGACACAGACAGATACATCCAATATACAGATACCTCCACACACATAACAGCCGCACCCCTTCATGACAGCATATAGACCGAAGCTGTTCATTTCCTTCAGGTGCACGGATTAACTACAATAAACGATAGTGACCTAAATAAAATGTCACGTTCTGTACAATTATGCTCATTGTGACCTGTCGGAAATAAATCACACGTACACTCCGTTTAAATGATAATATCACAATCGTACATAGGCCTACATTCGCAAAACGTATAATGGAATGCATGAATGCAATTTGTACTATTTGCCCGTACTGTACTACTGTAAAAATGCAGCGCAGGGCACTACACAACCATTAAGCTTACACAATATTCAATTTTACGGCGAACTTTTGGGGAAAGATTGTTAGCCAATATTGCAATTTTGAGCGCGGAGGGCGCCGAAAATTTAGACATTGTTCTTAATTTTGACACCCCCTTCCCCATACACACCATCCGAAAAGAGGATCGACGTACCGTGTGTGTATGTCGGCTTTTTCTGTGATTTTCATTTTTATTTTTTTTAGGTGCTGAATAAGGGGGGGGGGCGCCATGACCCCAGATTGTCCCCTGGCTACGCCATGCAGTGGTCACGGCACACATCAGAAAACAGCATGAAACTGACTGAAAATGGTTTATACCGACATATTGTGATTTTAAACATGATCATCCAGATTAGGGCGCAGATACCACAACGCGCGTTTCTAAATTGGAAACGCTCCATGCAGAAGGTTTGATTTTCAGGGCATTATTAGGTTTGTCTGAAAAACACAATCGGAGAAAATTTCATATTTACCATTTACCAAAACTATACACTGCCTGTCATAAAAAAGTATAGAAATTGGAAAAAATACATGGGGGCGGCCATGAGATGATGCAAGTGCAAGATACAGTATACAAATACGCCATTATTTCAAAATGTCACGACCATGATAGTTTTCAATCGAATGAACATCTGACAATAATTGATCGCTTCTCTAGTTTTTAAACCTGCATAAAAATAGAGCAATCGATATAAAGACAAATTGCATTTTGTGGGGGTAGTCGCGAAACGCTTTCAGTGAAAATTGGTCATGGAATTCCAAATCATATCCTTGGATGGTGTGAGACAGACGCTAAAAGAAATTGTTGCAAAAATGTCCTCATCGAAATATATGTCTGACCATGCTGACGAGCATACTTTCTCTTGATCTGGTTTTATGAGAAAGTGTCCATGTTGCTTGTGGTGGCATTCTGGATACATTTATAGTGGGGGTTGCGAGGCCTTTAACAGTTGATAACCGAAAGAAGGCCATACGTTTGATAATTTGATTAAGCAATCCCCGAAATGGAGCATGATTTGTCGGCATTGACAGAAAAATTATCTGTTTTGCCCGATTTTTTTGGGGCCGACAAGGAAGGGGGCAGTGAGTGTATGTAGGATATTTTTTTCTGTGTGGGTCGTGATCATAATTTTTTGGACCTTTTCATAATGAAATGACAGCAAGATATGATTAAACTCTATCTAATCAATACTTTTTTCATTTTTCATATCATTGTGAAATGCCCTCGAAATGTCTTTTGAAAAAGTGGACCTTTTGAAGTGGGGGCGGGTCGTAAGACCCTCCCGACCGCCCCTGCACACACACATGGGGGAGTGGCTGACATTTGGTCGAATAGAAGGGCAATAGATTCCCCCTCCACCCCCCCCCCCAAGATCTGCCTCTGCGTTTGACATGGGATGGGGCATGTTTGGGTTTCTTGCCAATGTCAAGGTCAAAGAAACCATCACGATTGTACAGATGCAGGCTTAAGGATATTGAGTTTGGTGGAGCCAGCTGTAGCGATTTTTTTTTTTTTGGGGGGGGGAGGAGTGGGGAGAGGAGTGAAAATCAATGTGACAAGCCAACACAAATCTAAAAGTCATCTGTCCCAAAGAATGCTATTCTGTGGTGCAACGAAATGCGATGTACCTGAAAAACATGCAAATAGAACGGGAATGTATACAGAATTCTTGGCGGCTACAGCCCTAGGGAGGGAGCTACGACTCCCTAAAAAATTCTTGGGGCAGCCCCTCCGCCATCACCTCTGGCTCCCAGGGTCCAGGGGTGCCCCACTCCTTAACTTTTTATTTTTGGAGGGGTGATTTGCTCCCACCCCCATCCGAACCGGCATTGATACCAAGCTCGACGTAAAGACTTCGGACAATTTGAACCTCGATTTACACCAGTGCCATAATTAATGGAGAATCTTAATATACCTCCATGATATTTAAATAGAGAATCTCGTTACTAAAAGCAGACGTCTGAGCAGAGTGAGGTGTACATTTATTGGAGTCTCGTCATCCTTAGACCTCATACTCGACGCCGCTGGGACGGTATTCGCTGCTTCAGAACGTGTTAGCCAGCAGGTGGTTTTATAAACGAGTGCATTAATTTATACAGAAATATAAGGAAGCGAAAATTTTCACGTGCGTTAAGTCGCGAAATTTGCGAAAATAAAACCACCGCGAAATATAATAAATTTTAGTGTAATTTTGACTCTTTTGGCATCTAGCAGTAATTGCCTAGCATACTTTCGCAATATCTGGCACAATTTTACTAAATTATTTAGCATAATTTTGAATTTACGTTGTTTGGTCATGGAACAGGTTCCGCCGGGCTTCGTCCGACGTGATCTGCCCGTGAAACAGGTTCCTTTCCTGTCAGACCGAACGACCACCTCTTTTTTTTTTTGGGGGGGGGGGGGTGTCGCTTCCCTGTTTGGCCATGCGCGGAAATTATTAGACGTGATTTGGCTGGTCGTTTTGATGCTTGGCGGTCCACAATTATCACTGTGCTTAATTTGGGGGCGACCTTTGGCACAATTTCATTTTTACTATGACAACACTGGCACTAGCCTAATTTGCAAGGATTAAATCTTCAGAACGGGTAGAGATATAGTTGAGCACGCAATGGACAAGCAAGTATTTGTAATGTATAACACGAAAATACCTATTTGTGAAGTCCTGAATCTGAGGGATCGCATATCAAATTTTTGTAAAAAGGAATCTACAACACGCACAAATGGCGCAAAAAAGGTAAAATATAACATTTTTGCAGGCCTTCCTTATTCGGTAATCGATAATATCACATGAACAGAGCGGAAGCATGATTTGTTCTGTTTATTGTTTCTGACATAACGTATTCATCAATTACATCTGAAAATTATTACTGCATGAGATATAAATTCGTAGAATGAATTAAAAATGTCATCTGGCGACCGAATTTGATCGCGTCGTAAAAGCGCGGCCTGGAGCATGTCACATCAAAGTACTGCGGAATGGTATGCATCGAACTGTCATAAAAGATTCACGCATACGTTAGTACAATATCCAACGAGTTTCCACTCCTATAAACCTCTCTGAAGGACGTTCTCTGATTTGCATTTTAAACATTCAAGATTGTCGACCCCAACCCCACCATTCGATGTGTACTTTTTCAAACACACCTAATACGCGCCGGTAATCTCAGTCGTCCATGTACAATAAGAAATAAAAAAATCGTTAAAAAGTGACGTCACTAATTCAGGTCATGTAATTTTGACGTGTGACGTCAAACACATGTCTGGGTCCAATACTGTCCAAAACAGACGAACAATGTAGCGCACCGCACCTTGTGACCGCCAATACCTGTACAGGGAATGATCATTGTTTGCACCACGTTGTTTGGCCATTGTCAGCACACATTTTTAACCAGTCAGAGGTCAGTACTTCGGCATCGTTTCGGAGCTATTTATCAGTCTGTCCGTCTGTTTGTTTGTCCGGTTCCTCCTTTTGACACGCCCTCGACAAGTATTCAAGGCTCTTGATTTCATTGTTTCAAACTCGTAAACTATTTTGTTAGCATAGTGGCAGGGGAAAGTGACTCCGGATAGAAAACACCCCCCCCCCCGACAAAAAAAAAACGTAAGAGGACAGAAAATGTTATATGTAGGACTCTTAAATATTAGTAGACACTAGACAGATCAGTATTCGGTATAAATATACGTGTGTGTGTGCGCGCGTGTGTGTGTGTGTGTGTGTGTGTGTGTGTGTGTGTGTGTGTGTGTGTGTGTGTGTGTGTGTGTGTGTGTGTGTGTGTGTGTGTGTGTGTGTGTGTGTGTGTGTGTGTATGTATGTTTGCGTGTACGTGCATGTATGTGAGTATGTTGACGCCCCCGCCGCTGCCTATGCTCTCCCAATAATACCCTGCAAATCAAACCCTCTGAAGGTTTCCATTTAAGGAAATGCTTGTTGTCATATCTGCTCCCTCGTCTGGCTTATCATGTTTAAATTACAATGTGTCTACATCAACAATTTTCAATCTTTTTGATGTTGTTTTCTGAAGTGTGTCGTTACAACTGCATACATGTACATGTATATTCGTGAAAGATTTATGAAAAACCCGACCAAAACTATGCTTGGGCTTTTTAATGTCCCATATTTCACATTAAGCCATGCATGGAGAAATACATAAACACATTACAATGGATATAGCAAGGTACAAGGTCAATCGATTGATCGATTGACAATGATTGATACAAACAAATAAAAAAGTATAGATTAGTAGGATAGGTCTACATAAAATCGCAGAAAATCAAAGTGTTATACGAAACGCTTCGAGATAATTCCACATCATCTTGAGACGTGTGTGTGCGCGCGCGCGCGTGTGTGTGTGTGCGTGTGTGTGCGTGTGTGCGTGTGTGCGTGTGTGTTTGCACACTATTTTTAAAGTCATGTTTCTTACTCTAACCCCAATTTGAGTCCATACCTGCCAACCGTCCCGATTTTTCCAGGGCAGTTCTGGTCTTATTACAGTAACTAGGCGGTGCGTTCAACAACAAAAACATAGATTAAAATAAGAATAGAACATGAATGACCAAAATAAATGAAACTACTGAACCAAGTGCATTGGTTACTATAGTGATTTTAATGCAACGCCCAAATTGTAATGCAAATGCCGTGTTTACATTCACTGGTGAGTGCCGGAACAAAAGGTTTGTTTCATTCATGCTTTTTCTCATAAGAAAAAAATTTGGTTCAGCTGTTTCAAATATTTCTCATTCGCATTCTTATCTCATTTTTTAAAATCATATAAACTTTTTATTGTTTACTGTACCGCCTCATAAATGCAATAAGACCAGAACTGCCCTGGAAAAATCGGGACGGTTGGCAGGATTCCTGTATGTTGAGCTTGAGCAATTCATGGAGACCAATGCGACCCAAGTCCGACTTGGGTCGCATTGGTCAATAGACAAGTAATGGTCATTCCTGAGTGCATAGTTGAAAAGGTAGGGCGGAGGCATACCCATCTCCTGCACACTAGTTATTGCTCTACCTGGAGGTATAAGATTACTTTCACAGTTAAAACCTAGTGAAATCAAGGGCGTTGGCTGGTTCGGGCATGGGGTGCACGTGGAACCCCTGGGTGGTGGCACTAGAATGGTGTCGCAAATCGGGGTTTTGGAGCTGGCTTGAGCGAAAAAACGACGGCATCCGGAGCTGGAGCTAAAACCTGCGTAGAAAATGCTTCATGCTTTGGAACATAACAGCGGCTCGGTGCGCTCTGGCCCAGATCTGCGTGGCCGAAAACCTCGCTCAGTGGGAGGGGGAGGGGGAGGGGGGAGGTGGGGGGGGGAGGGGAAGGT
>JZLH01S0284413.1:110156-122986 GCA_001188425.1 Eucidaris tribuloides
TGAACACTACCATGGAGTGCACTAAACAAAGTAGGTCCAACATTATGCGAAGGAATTTCTTCGATATTCTGTTCATGGACGGGATATTGGAGAAGACATTTTAAAGAATACCGTCACCTATAATTTACCATTCGTTTTCGTATCAATGATTCTAGATAAGCTGGTGTTCAATTGTTTCGCATTTTGAAATAAACATAAACATAAACATAAACATAGATTTATATAGCGCAGCTACTATCTGTATATATTCAGCTGTGCTGGTTCGGAGGTCCCGTTCACTTAATTTTATACAAAATAATAATTACAGTAATAAATAACATGTATACAGTGCCTAATACAAAAGTTTCTGGGCGCTGTAAGATTTATCACAACTTGAACACAAACAATATTTTGGAAGTACTAGTACCACCCATCACAATTCCCAGATCCACCCAAGGCTGCCACTCGTAGGGGAAATCCCCTACCGTAGAGGATTTTGGCCCTGCGTAGGTTGTAGGGGATACCTACGGGGAAAATGACCTTCCGTAGGGGAAACGTAGGGGGTTTTGACGATTTGTACGGGATGTAGGGGATTTTGACAAATTTGCAAAATTATTCTTAAATTCCTGACGAATTTTACAGAATTTCCGTCAGTTTTGACCGTCTTCGGCGAGGAAATCGTGATCAATTTATTGCATTTTTAAGGTTATTTTTTGGGAAAAAACATACCTTCGCAGGGAAAAAGTCGATTTTGTAGGAGAAAACATAGGTTCGTATGGGAAAATATGGTTAATTAGGCGTAGGGGAAAAGTGGTGTCCGTAGGGGAAAATACGCATGCGCCGTAGGAGTAAATCAAAATTTTGAGTGGCAGCCCTGGATCCACCTGTGTGAGGCCCGGTAGCCTCTTGCTGTTCCGTTCTCGTACAATTCAGGAGACATGCCCAGTCAGTACATTATTCACAGGAGCGCTATAGCATTAAGGCTACCAGGCCCCACACATGCAGGTGGCCAATGAGAATGATGGGTGGTTACAAACAAAAATAGACGGAATTACTGGAAAGGGTGAGTTTTGAAGAGTGATAAACAAAACTGATTTTATTATAATGAAACACAGGTCGAACCGGCTGGGGTATCGCCTACTTCATCGACGATCTACTCATACCTGAGATAA
Source organism: Eucidaris tribuloides (assembly GCA_001188425.1). Classification (NCBI taxonomy): domain Eukaryota; kingdom Metazoa; phylum Echinodermata; class Echinoidea; order Cidaroida; family Cidaridae; genus Eucidaris; species Eucidaris tribuloides. The sequence goes on from JZLH01S0284413.1 coordinate 111,308, forward strand.
CGGTCAGGCGTGGACAAACGTACACGTTCCTGGTGAGTGGCGGAAACGATCCATCCGTCAGTGGGAACTATCACCCGCTCTACATCACGGACGATGCAAACGGCGGTTACGCCCAACTCAGCGCAGCTGAACAGATGGTAAGTGATATGGATGGTTGTATGGATGGATGGATGGATAGATGGATGGATTGATGGATGGTAATTAACATTTCCTTTAATCTTTTTTACATCAGTTACAGACGTCGCGAAAATTTGAGAGGGCCCGAATATATTTGCCAACGCATGTTTTGTCTCGGCTGGACGTGTTCAGGAAGAGACTAGTGAATCACTGGTTTCCTGTATGTATGCTAGTATGTAGTATGTAGTATGTAGTAATGTTAGTATGTAGTTATGTCCGCTCAATTTTGGTTAAAGTTTCGTTTAAATGACTGTCAATTGAAAAGTGTTGGCTTCAATTCAAAACACAAACTTGGGTAACAATGATCAGTGGTGGGACCTAAGGGTAATTGGGGTCAAAGGTCATGCAGGGTCATCTGGGGTCATCTCCACGAGGTCTTGTCATAGGAAGTCTAGTTCTTAAAGTATTTGCTTAACTTTCGCTCATTCTTTTTTGTTGCATACAATTTGTTTACACTTGGTACATGGAATGATCCTTGGGTAATACCACATGTGTTTGATGAGGATGGTGAGGGTCAAAGGTCATCTAGGGGTGCAAAAGGTCAAGTGATATGAGGCCATGCGTAAAACATGCTCTCATTTCTTTAGGTTCTGCAATGCAGCTGTGTGTTTCAGACTTGTACAAATGTTAACTCGCGTAATACCACAGTGTGTGTTTGATGAGGATGATGAGGTTGCAAAGTCATCTAGGGGTGCAACAAGGTCAATGATATGAGATTAATATTTAACTTGCTCTCATTAAGCTTGTTTGTGCATGCACAATTGTTATTCACACTTGGTACAAATGATCCTTAGGTAGATTACCACATGTGGTGTTGATGAGGATGATGAGGTCAAAGGGGTCGTCTAGGGGGTCAAAAGGTCAAATGATATGAGGCATGCTCTCATTTGCTTTATTTTCTACATCAATTTAATTCATATTGCTTATTACAAAATGATCTCTGTGGAGTACCGGCCTGTGTGTTGATGAGGATCGATGAGTCAAAGGTCATCTAGGGTCAAGAAGTTAAGAATACAATGGTATTTCTGCATCAATTTTGTTCAAACTGGGTGCCAAGACAATCAGTGGCGAAAATACCTGCATGTTCTGTTGATGAGGATGGAGAGGTCGACAGGTCATCTACGGGGTCAAAAGTCATTATTGCAGTGTTTTGATCGCGAAAATCAGGCGAGACCATCGTGTTTGTGAACCACGCACTTGGTTTATTTAATGAATGAAAGGTTTTGGCAGAGAGAATTTTATGATGGCAGACTAAATTTGGCTGTTTCATCTCTGTAATTAAATACAATTCGTTCCTACTGGGGCTATTAAATATTAATGAGACTCAGGACGGTAAGGAATGATGTTCGTTCGGTATTTTGTAGCAACCAAGTAAACGCGTGGCATCTGGCCGTTACCGCCCCAGCATGGCCTGGTGGTTTGTGCCGCTTGACGGATAAGTCAGTAGGTTCAGGCATTCGAAATGCCTGTGGGGTCAATGCTTTTTTCCTGAGTCTTAAAAATGAACAGATCAAGCATTCTGATCTATTTTATCATTAATGTTGATAATACAGAGATGAACAGCAAATTTAGTCTGCATCATTTTTTATTTGTTGTCGGTCTGTCTGTCTGTCTGCTGGTTTTATTTTGAACACCCAATCTGAAGATTTTAAGTTGCTGAAAGAAATTCGTAAATTTGGGGAGTTCTTTGATATTAATGTTTCCTGTTTGTATTGATGTGAAAAGGGTTCATTTCTTTTCTTTTCTTTTCTTTCTTTCAAAATTTTTTATTATTCCAACTCAAAATAATGGGACAAGCCATGATGTTGTATCATTATTTTTGATAGTTGAAAATGAAGTTCTGACACCTGGCATGTCTTTCTACTTTCGTTACAGAATATTAACATTTACGCTGGTCCAGTTGGTAAGTCAATTTATGATTATTCTGTTTTGTTTCTGATTAAAATACCTTACGTCATGAGCATCAGAAGCGTGGGGATATGGAGGCTTATCCCCTATTACAAGTTAATTTATTGGGGCTCTGAGTAACAAGAAGCCTACCCTCCAAAATGAATAAATTAATAAATCAATCAATCAATCAACAAATACATAATATTTTGGTTCTCAAGGTTGAATAAACACTAAATTAAGTGCTTTATAAGCCGCTGTGAAAAAAAAAACTATCGCATACAGACTTGGGTGGGAATTGAACCCACAATCTCCTAATTACTGGACAGGTGTTATATCCGCTAGACCACCCCGATGACCAGAGTGTTAATTCTAGGTACCAATCTACACAAATTGTAAGAATATTGTGTGAATTAATTATTACTGCCCGTCATTATGGATAAAATTGTTCGAAGCGCCGAGAACCAAACTATTTATCTTGAACGACGTGCAAAAATAATTTAATCAAATAAATAGATAATCAAATGAATAAAAATTAACACATATATATAAAAAAATAGATAAAAATGAATAAGTAAATGTAAAATTCGTGTTTAAATTCACTATTACCACAATATTTCTTTGTAATTCGAGCCCCTGAAAAACATAAACAATTTTCAATATGCTGTTTGAGCTTTCAGAGACAAAGACCACACCCATCCCCTTACTAGATAGGTTAGTTTACAGAAGCATTAAAAACCCATAAAAGCCTCCAACTTGGAGCAAATTTAGCTGGTATTGATATCAATTACCACCAGAGCCCTGTTCTTAGCTTCTTGTCTTCGGTACCTTGACCTCTTAAAGCCATAGGCTAACATTGACCACAGTTAAAAAAATGTGAATTACATAATCCTCCATGCTAGTATCTTTGATAATGTCTAAAAATGAAGCCCTGAAAAAATTGTATTTCAAAATGATTATTCAGTGCTTTATAAAAGTGAAAATTACAAGCACTCAAGTTGACCGCATCCACCCGCCCTTTTCCTCCCATAGACTTACTGTGCATAGATCTACCCTATTTTAGTACTCCGCCCGAGTACTAATTGTTTATTCATGCATATCTTGCCAGTGGCAGCATAACTTTCCAAACTTTTGTATTCCTGGGTGTTTGTTTATCCATTTAAACACTACTAAGTAGCTCAGATATCAAAGTTTGACTTTTTAAAATTTGGACCTTCACAATGTTAGCCTTGTGTCTTTGATTATTAGTTTATCCATTTAAACACTGCTATGTAGCTCAGATATCAAAGTTTGAATTTTTTAAAATTTGGACCTCCACAATGTTAGCCTGTGTCTTTAATTATTAATTATGCTAATTACTGCAAATTTGTTCATAATCAATGAAAAAATGACAAAAAGGCCACTTCTCTTTAATTCTTCAGTGGCTCCTGATTCGTATTGCTCAGACTGATAAAGCTAGGTCATGGCGTCCAAACTCTAACACAGAATTTTGTAATTCATTAATTATGACAATTTTATGCAACTTTTTTTTCAATATAGTTTTACAGATAAATTTAATAAATGCAAATTCAAAGTACATCACTTATAATTTATTCAGCGAGACTAAGAAATCCTTAGGGCGTCTGTCCGTCCGCCTGTAACGTTTATAAATTGGGCCTACTTTGCGACCATTTGCCTGTTTGTAGCCAAACTTGGATGGTAGATGCCTTACAAAATTCTTAGTGTTATTTGGGGTTCAAAGGTTAATTCAAATGATGTCAATTTTCAAAATATACCTGCAAATTTCCTGTGGGGTTGGTAATTTTGCGACCATTAGCCCATTTGTAATCAAACGTTGGACGTTAATGTTATATAGGGGTCAAAGATCATTTGAGTAGGTCATAGGTGAAATGAGGTCAAATGTTGACGTAATAGGGTTAGACACATTATGGTTATTGCCTTGTTTTTCGTATAATAGAGGGGCCATTATGTCAGTGGATGAACACACCGTCCACAGTATCAACCGAGTCTTACGACACCTTCGAGGAGTATCGAGCCACTCTGAATGTCACGTGTCAACCCGGGGACCCAGGGCGACTGGTATGGACGGTAGCAGACGATACGCCTGACCTCGTTTACTACCATGTAAGCTTTTAACAATTAGTGATGAATTTGATTAAAAACGTGTAAAAGCGATTTTTTTTTGTTTTTACATTGAGACAGAAAACACATTTTTTTCCGTGTTTGTACATGCATGAAAGTAAAATACACAATGATTTACGTATCTCCACTCATTCCAGCTCAACTGTTTAATTGTTTAAGTGCTACATAGAAGAATAACATATTTGTATGCCTTTCCGACAAAAAGTAGAAATAGCGCGTTTTGTAACGACAATCTTCATTTCTTCTAAATTACTAGTGAGTACTAGTCAGGGACCTCGTAATTTATCAGGAGTCAAAGACAAATGTTGCAGAGCTGCTAAGTGGTACTGATTTTCAGTATTTTCTACTGAAAGTAGTAGAAGAATACCGAAAGCTGCATGAAAAATACTGATTTTATCAAATCATTTTTGTATGATTCTACTGCATTTATAGTAGAATTACTGATTTTGACTCAAAATATGGCAAAATTGCTGATTCTCAGCTAAGAATTTACTGAAAGGCATTGATGAACGTTGGCAGCCCTGATGTTGATGCAAGGCCACCTTACGATACTCTTCTAAACGATGGAATACAAATTGAGGAAATGGAATGTAAACAGATAAGAAAAACGTAACCCGTTTTATAGGAAAATTTATTTCAAGATTTCCATAAATGCAGTGATATTCATGTAATCTCCAAACAATATAGATAGATAGATAGATTCCGTGGGGACCGAAAGTATCGTCACGTTCCAAACGCGTTCGCTGAACCGCGTTCTATGAAACGATGCTCAAACGCGATGAAACGCAAAACCAGCGTAGCAAATGCGTGCCTTGCGTTTCCTGAAACGAATTCGTTTCTGGAACGTGACGATACTTTCGGTCGCCACTGTAGATAGAGAAATTAGTAGTCACAAAGCACTCCTGAAAAGTTTGATTTCATTCTTATTTCATTAGCTTATTCGCATCTTTACTGCTGCGAGTGCTTTAAAGTTGTTCTAAAATCAGTATTTGTTTTCCCCAACTTACCTAAACAAAATATCTCGTAGTATTTATAACTTAAGTAAATCCACGATTCAGGGAGTTTACTCGGTGGATTAGCGAATATGCATCTTGAAGTAGTGTTTTCCTCAAAGACATGCTTTCCATAAATCAAACATTGTCTAAAAATTGTTAATGTTCTCTCAATTTGTTTGTTTGTTTACTTTGTTTAGTGCTACACTCATCGATTTCTTGGATGGAAGATTCACGTAGTGGACGAGGACTTCGTCCCAACAACTCCCGGTACTGGTGGTGGTTCCTCACTTGCCTTGTCTGTTATTGTGCTCGCTTCAGCTTATCTTGTCTCTCTAGTGTTGCAACAAAAAATAGCGACTTAATTCAGCAACTAGCCTTTTCTCAAGGCCCTATCGCTGTACGAGGGCGACTGAAAAGTTTTGAGCCTAACATAGAAAGGATTAAGATATGAAAACCAATTTTGCCGCGTGAATTTTTGACACACATTTTAATCCTACCAACCCAATTCTTTATCATTGCAAGCTTTATTCGGATTTTACAGGGTTTTGAACTATATGTATTGGGTGTTTCATAAGAAGCAGAATGTTAGGAAAAAACGTGACACTCTTTGATGATAACTCGTCAAATTTCTAGGAACGATGTGTGACATGGGATGGTTTTGACTTCTCCTTGGTCTCATTCTTAGTCACCAAACGGCAACTGCAGATGCTAAATGTCACTCGATACTCAAAACTGTCCATTTCTTATGAAACACACAATACGGAAAGTTCAAGAACCTGTCAAACAGGAATGGAAATTTCTATGACCAAATTTTTTTTGTTAGGGTCGAGATATGTGAACAAATTCTAGGATCAAATTCAGTCAACATATCTTAATTCTTTCTGTGTTAGGCTTAAAACTTTTCAGTCGCCCCTTATAATGCGGAAGCGAAGCGATCCATGCCATGCCTCGCGCTATTCGGCTTGGCTCGTTCGCTCGCTCATACAGCGAGAGGGCCTTGACAAAGGCTAATTCACCGCAAAGTCTCCAACTCTCCCGTCCTTGATTCATTTCCCCCAATTTTCTTAAAATTCTTAAATTCTCGTTTATCACGGCTAATGAAGAAATGTTATCATCCTTATGTTTTCTCTCCTGAGTGCAATTGGTTTCATTTGTACTATAATATGAGCGGCGACTGGTACATAAATACCGAGAAGAACACAATGTTGTCACAGTGTGTTCACACAGTGATCACAGTGTCACTCTGTGAAAATGAACCAAATCCACTTAAGTGACCAGAAAAACACAGGGTCGTCACAGTATGACCACTAAGGCTACATAGTGATCACAGTGCCACACTGTAAAAATGCACCTAATCCACACTGCGCAACACTTTGTTCACACTCTTCACAATGTAAACACACTGTGTATGACATTGTGTATTTTTTCGGCAAGAATGTACCCGAAACTTGCGTGCGAACATGTTTTGGCACAGCTAGAACTGCGTACATGCGTGATGTAGGCATTGAAAAAATACTATAAAACAATAACGATATTACGAGAAAACATGATTCCCTCGAGCCCAAATCTCGATTGAGTTTGCATAGGGGTCCAGACGGGGGAAACCTTCGCTTTTGGGGCGATGCTATAGGGTTGGAGTCTCTGTTACCAGAACTGGATATAGGACTGGGGTCCTGGACTAGGGTCCTGGGGTAGGGTAGCCGGGCAGCTGCCCATGGACCTCCGTGACCAGTAACCTTATCAATTGCATCAAAAATTCAAGGAAAATAATTGACTGTGCTTTGAAATACGCGTACAGTATTATCTTGTTTTCTATGTTCGTGTAATGACTGATCTTAGTTGAACAGTTTCTTCCTTATATTATTAGACTTTACTTTTACTTACAGAACCAAAAATATATATCACTGATTAAAATTCTGTCTGTCGTCTTTGAATTTTAACATTTTATGGCATGGCGGGTCACCAATGCCAAATGCTACCGAAGGGGCTTCCAGAGACCTAAATCCGCGGCCCTAAATAATCATTATGGGGGCACTTAATCATTTTGTCATAAATTAGTAATCAGTCTAAAACACATATCAATCCTTCAAAATATATCAAAACTTATACAGTTTTCAATGGATTGTGATATTATTTCCAAAAAGCACATTCACATCAAAAGGTTTTGATAACAAAACAGTACTGTAGTGCAAGCATTAATTCTTTTTGCGTCATTTGTAGTTAAATGGTTATGGGCAATTCCCCCAAATTTCACCGAAGCTACTAAATCATGAAATCTGTAATATTCAAAATATATTGCCTACATTTATAATTTAGTATCACACAATAGAACTCATCGAAACTCTTTATTTGAGTGTATTTTCATACATTTGAATTTATATTGACATTATTTTCTTCAAAAACCCATTTTTTGCCAATTTTTCTCATCTTATTTGAAAAATGCACCAATCTTTAGTCTCATTATTTCACATTTCAACAGCATTCGCAACAATTAATATATAGTTTTACTATTTAAGAAAGACAAAAATGACTAATATTAGCTTTACAGTGGTTATGAAATACTTTAAAGTATAAATATAAGGACCTAAAAAAGTGGTCCGAGGTGTAATGTCCGTAACGTTAAAAATGTAATGTCCGTAACGCAGCATTTATGGTCCTGTATGGGATATACTGAATCTGTTGTACCTTATTGTCAAACAGGTCCTCAGCACCCATTTCAGAAGAAAATTGGCTTCACTTCATGCTTAAGCTCACAAAATTTTTGACAAGTGCATTGGTAGGTGAAAAGTCATGTCCAAAAAATGTAATGTCCGTAACAGCAAGCATTATATGTGATAACTACCAAACGATAAATAGAAACTAATTCAAATTTAAACTGTTAACACTTCAGGGTGACTTGTTTGAGATTACCACAAATAGGTTCAGAATGTTAATGATGGTTTCTAGAAATAAGATGCCAAAGTTACAAAAAAACGTCTGAATGTAATGTCCGTAACGCTGGAACTGCCCTTATCCTATTTTCCTGCTTGTGTCATGCGTGGTGTATTTTATGTGTCGCATGCTCTGTGTAAACATTATGCTTTATGTTATACCATAATGTATATTTCGTGGAGGACATTATGAAGAAGAGATTTCATACACTGTATTTTATTGAAATGTATAGAATACCTTCCGGTGTTCCTCTAAGTTGTATATACCATATTAAACGGCCAACTACATTACAATTCCGGTCCACGTTATCTTGCTGAAATATGTACATGTTGTTGACATTAGGCATGAAATAATTAGTATGAAATATTAAAAGTCGGATGACAAAATCTACAAAAGAAAGAAAATTGCCTGTTTGGTATACCATGTTTTATGCAATTTTAATTGTCTTTTTACGAAAAAAAATTATACAAAATATATATTGCTACAGATGTTCTATTTCCATTTATATCCATGTGCTGTCTGCAATGACTATGCGTGAACTTGTATTGTCAAAATGTGTGTATGTTGTGCTGCTTAATTTGAACTGTATCAAATTTCTATCTTCATATATCTTCGTATATTCTGTTCAGTTCATTATGAATTATTTTCTGCCAAAGTTGTGCTAAATATTTCTTCCAAAGATGTAATAATTCTACGTGATAGAGATTCTAATATCGAAAATTTATTAGCTTTATCGGGTATTTTATATGTGATTTACAAAACTTAAATGAAAATTTTATCGGGACTAATAATGTATTTAAGAGAAGAAAAATTGGTGTTTTAACTTGCTCTCTCGCTTGTTGCTTTCATTTCTTGCATTCTGAACTCCTAGCGTTCCTTTTCTGTAAAAGCTACTCTATCATGGTGATGCATCATTTCTTAGTCTTGGTAATAGGAATATTGTATTTTTTATCTGGAATTAAATTTGTTACTAAAATTGGTGTCTTCTTGCGTTCGACTTATTTGCTTGCTTCTTTCTTCGTGGTGGCATATCTTGCAAAAAACAATGCATGGTTAAAACTCACATTGTCATGGATTAGCTTTCACTCAGATGCTTATAGCCCGATAGAGCAAGGGTCCGATAGACTGATTGTAGCAGCCATATACATTGTATGTCTAAAAAAAATCTCAGTAAGATTGTTTTAGTTGTGCAAACTGAATTATAATGAAGGTAGAGAGGGGAACTGGTTGCTCTAACTACACTTAGATTTAACTGCCATTCATGTTTTAAAGCATTTTGTGTGTAGTTTTTTGGTCTATCAGACATGCCGTCTATTTGCAACATACAAATCGGTCTATTGGATCCTCAGTCTATACAGGGTGGCCCAGAAAGAATGCAACACTTATGATCGTTAATTTCTTCATCATCATGAGCAAAATGCCAGTAGTTGTTGTTTCATATGTTAAAACATTATTTTTCCGACAAAATGATACCACGATGATTGATTTTAAGTAAGGCATTTGGATCCTAGAGCCATTTTTCTGAGGCAATGTCGTTTCCGAAATTTGTTTTTTTTTCTCAACTCCAGCGAACCTCGGAACACCAAAATAATCTCGCGATACGGCGTGCCATATCATAAGCGAGGAGACACCACAGACAAGCCTCGCTTTGATACGGAAGACAATGGTAAGGTATGGCTTACATTGTCATTGCGGCTTGCTCATTCTATGGCACATCGTTACGCGAGAATATTTCGGTGTTCTGATGTCTGATGGAGGTAAAAAAATAGCAAATTTAGGAAATTACATTGCCTCAGAAAAATAGCCCTATGATCCAAAACACCTTAATCAAAATCAATGATCATGCCTGGTATCAGTTTGTTGGAAAAAGAATATTCTAACCCATGAAATAATTAATCACCAATGACATTTTGTGGATGATGTTGAAGAAATTAATGATCGCAAGTGTAGCATTCTTTCTGGGCCACCTTGTTTAGGGATTCCCCCTTTCAGATCATTTCATGCCAATGGTTAAAAATTAAATTTCTGATGGGACACAGAGCATGTCATTCATGTGACGGTTCACTCGATATTCAATAAACCAAGGAAACATAAATCTACATGTTCATTTTGTATATGATGTAAAAGGAATACGACGGGACTGAGTGTCGATTACTTGCAGTAAACAACAACATTTTATCAACTGCTTTCAACCCTTCGGTGAACAGATGTATTCTAAAACTACGTATGAGTTACAGGAGGAGTATTTAAAACAACAAACAACTTCTTTTCCGACATAATCTGTTTGACACAGAATCCCCACTGCTGACCAAAGTATTAACCAGGAAATTATATGTGGACTATTTAATTTACATACACACTGCAGCCAACAAGCTACTCCGGATCGGTACTCAAACTGCCATTCCTCAAACTTTTATGCATATGAGTGGGATTACTCGCCACTTATAACGCAAATGTAATTTTGACTCTGCACTGGAAAATATGAACATGTGAACATTTTTGTATTGAAAGACTTTTCGATGCGATCAACCGGAGACTTTTCTCTGTTAAATCAATTCCACTACATATGCCACAATTCCACCTAAACATTACCACAATCGTTGGGGGGGGGGGTCGAATTGTAACACACAAACAACACGCTGAGCACGCTTGTTCTCCATGGGTGGGGGCAACAGGAGCGGCCCCCTAAAATCTCCAAAAGTCAGATAACAATGTTTTTTTTTGCCGCGTAATTCATAAAATTTAGATCTTTTTGACATTTTCGGGCTCTAACGGTTTTCGCCCTCCCTGATGTTACCCTGGCGCCGCGCCGCCCCTGGTTAGAAGTAACACAGTGTCCAGTGTCTGCATTATGCAATACATAAGTCATAGTATAGTTCTGATCGATCACACACAATTTTCATCAAACTCTCACAAAGTAGGTTAAGCTAGACATCAGAAAACAACATTAAGCCTTAAGAAACTTGTTAAATAATTGCAATTTTCAAATAATCAGCGAGCACCACTGTACATTTTCTATGACAAAAAGCCGGGGGCCGCGCCCCGACTTATTTTTTCAGAGCGTTTCAGAACATGTGATGTTCAATGCATCAATAGATGATATAGGTCTATCTGAAACCTCAAGGGAAGTTTCATTTTTTGTACCATTTATCAAAACTATAATCTGCCGTTAATACCTTGATTTTACAGTGCACTAAAGTACTGCATTGTGTATAGTGTTATTTAACGTAAGATCATACTCTTTAGAAATAGATCAATGTATTGGCATTCCATCTGCAAGTGAATTAGTACAGTATACATTTTCTTCATTTTACAGTAGAAACAAATGATATGAATGCATAGTCCTATGGGGGGAGGTTGTTTGGGGTGTTTAACACCCCCTTTTATACCAAAGGGCTCTGATACCCCTTTTTTACTTAAAACACCCCGCCCCTTTTGGCCGTGGATCCGGTTCACGTCGGTCAATATTTTTGGGGGGTTTTCGGGGGTTTTTCCAGTCGGAACACCCCCCACACACCATGGGCACAAATCCACGCAGAATTCTAAT
>JZLH01S0284424.1:526-25357 GCA_001188425.1 Eucidaris tribuloides
CACACACACACACACACACACACACACACACACACACACACACACACACACACACACACACACACACACACACACACACACACACACACACACACACACACACACACACACACACACACACACACACACACACACACACACACACACACACACACACACACACACACACACACACACACACATCCATACTGTATGTATACGTTAGTATATAAGCTGTTAGAAAATGCACTTGTCTCAATCAACTTTTGGTTTATAAACTACTATCCTTCCGAATCTCTCTCGTTGGCCCATCTTGCACCCAACCCCTAGCGCCCCTCTCCCGTAAAAAAACGAGAAAAAAAAAACCAGCTATTCAAAATGTGCATCAAGATGTGCTTCAAATCCTTTCAATTTGCTTTCCACTGCTTTCTATAAAAAGAACTCTGGGCAAGCAGTACCCTTAAAGGTGAGGGCCGGTATATACCGCGTTGTAAGTTGATATGCCACAACACCTGGTTACAAATACACTTGAGTGGAGATGGAATTACTAAAACTCAAGTCATATTATCTGTTTCGTTTAGACTACAATGGCTTTCAGCCAATCCATAATTTATCATTTCATGTGTTGATAGACACGTAGGACGACCGGGTATACAGCACTGCCACTTGACATGATTGTGATACATTTCAGCCAAGGCTTGATTTGGGAGTGGTATAGACTCGTAATGCCTCATGGTTCTCTAAGCATGTATTGACAAGATTAACCAACATATTAGTGGAAATACGACGACTAAAATTTGATCAAGGCATCGTACCACAATGGTTCCAGTTTGAAAAAAAAAATGAACTGCATGGTTCCCTATGTGATACCGGTGTCTGTGATAATGTCTAGAAATGAAGCCCTGAAAAAACTGCAAAACAATCATTATGTATAATTACCTGTTTAAGACTAGACACGAAATATCTCGTCTCGAGGTCTATGTTAAATGCACATAACGCAAAATCAAGCCGTCTTCAAAATTATTGAGCGACCATTCCAGCTCCCACCCCGACCCCCCTAGACAGCAGTGTTGCGGAATTGTCGTCAGCTGACAATAATTCATGTGCCGATTTTTATCAGTACATATTTTACAAGTGATAGCGTAAAAGACTGACATTTTGTGTTGTAGGCTGTTTATTTGTCAGATAGCAAAGTTTGACAATGTTTGAATGGGGCTTCTGTAGTGTTATGTAATGTCTTCAGTCTAGATCAATGTGTTCATCGTATCGTATCAATCAAAAAAAAAAACCTTTCAGATACTTTAATGTTGCAGTGTAGACTTTTTTTCGGTCCTAAGCGGATTTGTAGGTTCCACACTTTGATTTCCGCGACTAGCTTTTTGTATAATGTTCATTCAGTCAGTGATCAGCACAAGAAGAGGTTGACAGTTATTCGGAATCCCCCACTTTGCACGAATTCCGCAATCTGTTAAAGAATAATAGGTTCAGAGCTAAGCTAGGCCAAAGAGGGGGTTGGTACGATACTTGCGCCAGAGGAAGTTCACGGAAATCCTCAAATGCGGCCCTCAGGTTAAAAGGGGTTGACCATTGCATGATCTAGACAGGGGTATCATTTATTGAAATATATTATTGCTTACGTGAATAATTCACACTCGAAGCGCGTATCAAACTTGAGTTACCATTTTTAACTTGTCACTGTCATGTTCACATTCACCCGACGGATAATGTTCTTGTGACTTCTAAAGGAAAAGGGGAAGTTTATATCACTGTCCTGACATTTTCTGTAAAGGGATGTCATGGGTGATGTGTGTTTCGAATATTTGAAAGGCACATCATAAACAACTACTGCCAATGCAGGACATGGCATACATTGTATTGAACAAAATATGAAATATTATGGATAAGCATGTTATCAAATATAACTGGACTTTTATGAAAGTAAAATACATAACCAAGGTTGAAGTAAGGAATACGAGAAAGATGTTTTATAATCATTATATATTTTCATGATATAATAATATAGGAACAAGGAAATAGCAACTTGAGCAATCTTGAATTTACATGCAGTAAGACGTGGATTGTAGCTTGACCATGAAATATTTGTCTAGTCATTTTTTTTCAATTTGTGTGCGTGTTTTTATTTATGATCATTTTATCAGAATGATGAATTAATAATATCCCATGCAGAGCGATCAAACTTGGTACATACATGGAGATGATGACGCCACATCACTCGATATCAAAATAAAAATGATCATAATTCTACGTAAATGTAATGGCTTTCGAATTATCGTGCTCTCGCATGATGGGAATTTCCATTTCATCTATTTTTTGGTTCAATTTCAAGTTCATTTATATCGTTTCCAATTAAAAAAAATACAAAATGAAGTACAGTACACCACGATCAAAAGATATAAGTATTGTCCATCAATACAAATACAACACAACACAACACAACACAACTCAACACAACACAACACAACACAACACATTGAACAATAAGGTGCCCCTTGCCCACAGAGCTTCTTGCTTCCAAAGGTGTCACCTGTAAATCTTCATTGTTATGATATTTGGCTTTTTACTGGAAAATAAAATTGAATTGGATTGAATTGAAATCCTTCATACATTAATAGCATACATATTTACATTTGAGGAAATGAGGACGCCACTAGATAAAACCTCTTGGGTTCTGTGGTTGTATAGCCACCGTGGCTATAATTAAAGACGCTATACTATATAACACTGTGGAAGACCCATTTAAAAAATTGTCGAAATTTGCTATCTGACATATCTGACAGTATTTGAATGGACAAATAAACACCCTATAGAACACAAAAGTTCGGACAGTTATGCTGTCACTAGTACAATATGTGCAGATACAAATTGGCACATTAATTATTCTCAGCCGATAGAAAATTCTGCAACACAGCAGTCTATGGGGGAAAGCTGGAATGGTCTCTCAATGATTTTCACTTTTTTTTCAGGGCTTCATTTTTAGACCGTATCAGAGACACTGGTAACATGGGGAATCATGTAGCTCAGATTTTTGTAACTGGAAACATTGTTATACAATGCCTTTAATACGAGTAGAGAAAATGAATACAGTAAGTACAAAAATACAAGGTATATAATACTGTTATCATCATATTTTAGAATACAACACAGATTTAATTCAATTTTAATTTATTTCCTTATAAACAAACGTTTGAAGGTTAACAAAGAGAACAAGACTTGAAATAAAGTCTTATTCGTTCAACAAAATGAGACATATTTTCATTTTTCATTTTCATTTCATTTTATTTCCATTTCCGAATACATAACATAAATATAACAAAATACAAGGAAAAGCTTAAAATGATTTAAAAGAACAATACAATAAGTAAACATAATGTCGATTAGTTATAATAATCTTTATTATAGATACACATGTTACGGACAGAATTTTAATTTCAGTTTTCAGTTTTTAGTTTTCAGTTTCAGTATTCAATGTTTTAATTTCGATTGTCGGTCTAGAACAAAATTTTGTCTTATTTACGTTCAATTTGACATTGAATGTCATATGTCGAATTGCGTTTTGCAATTTAAAATTTCACCAAAACTACAACAAGCAAGAGAATGACCAGTTTCACTTTTTTGAGGTTACGTGGTTGTACTAGCCGACAATGATAAGATATATCGATGTTATCTACAAAAGCCAGTGGATTGGTGTTATAATTATATATAATAATAAGATGATACGACAGCAATAGTAAATTGGGTTTTTATAACACAGGACAAACATCAATGACATAGAAGAATTAAGATCATGTTGCGAATAAAATAATATGTATAGTCATAACAGGGTAATGTATGGCTATTGATATTAATCGTATTTGAACGTGACAAGAACATAGCCATTAAGCGTTAAGATTGGAAACAAAGAAAAATGGGCCTGTATACCATTAATCGAGCATCGAGCTTATGTTCGTATTTGTTCTGGTTTCGTCGTCAGTTCCCAAAGAAGCCAATTAAGTGGAGATTATTGGTGGTGTCCATTTTATAATATCATCTCGCCATTACGTAACTTGGCAACAAGTTGATCTAGTGGGCGTTTTAAATGCAGTGTGTTCGGAAAGACGCGTCGACGACGCTAATGAGGTATTGTTGCTGATTTATTAATGACCACAGCTGATGACTGCACCGAGATATGTGTTGAAGCGCGGGCGAGGGTGTCGCTGTTACATTTACCCCGTACCGAAAATGAATATCCCTCTCAAAAAAGTGTGAGTGTTGATAGATTAACTAGAATTTTGCAATAGAGGAATAACCAAACACACACATCTTTCTGCATACATTTATTTTTATGAGCGATTTTCACGATTTTTTTCAATTGCATTCAATGCATGCAAGTTATGTCTATTTAGTTTGCAGTTTTTAGTATGGGCCTAAATAACGTCTGCGCGATTTGTATCTCTGTGGTAGAACTGTATGATTATGTTACACGTGATGGAGCTGAATTTGGTGTTACAGATGATTCTTTTGCTGAATGACGAAAGATCTGAAGTTCTTACGTCTGTTCGACATTAAAAAGTCTACCAAGTAAAGCTCTCATTTTTTGAGGTACGATGAGAGGTCTATTATCGATTGAGTAGTGTATCATTACTATTGCACGACTGCCGTCCGGTTATATAGTCAAACGTGTCGAAGTAGTAGTATTACATTTTCTGCCCCCCTCACACCAAACACACCGATGATAGAAGATAAAATTCTACCGACATTTCGATGCTCGGCTCGACACCTCCTGGCATGTTAATCTGAAGATTACTACGCAGAATTTCGGGTTTTCTTCAGCATGTAAAATAGTGTAATCGTACGTCGAGAAATCAGATTAAATATGTTCTTTCTATGGATTGTAATCAAACAATTACTGTATTTTCAATTAAATCTTACAATGATATCAAGTCATACATTTGTGTCCCCCCCCCAAAAAAATGGTCCAATCGGGTGAAAATTATTTAAGGTATGTAATTTCCTCAAAAGGTATATGTATTTGGTATCATGTTAAACCAGATAAATTTAAGTTAACTCCATTTAATTTATGTTTATAAATCAAAAGTTATGCTTACTTTTGTGCGGTCAGGTAAAATCACGTTTGTTCCACTTTGTGTATTGGTCATAATGACAACTGATTGTTACTTACAGAACTCATAAAAACTGAATTACAAAAATCAATAATAAAACATATGACAAATGCATTTTGTCTTTCAATATGTTTATTATTACTTATTTAGTAAATTAAAAAAAAATAAAATACAAATAACCCTTACTCGGCATTGGAATGATATTGCACATGTTCATGTCTTCTGTTTACCAGACTGCATTCACATTAACATCAGGATGATCTGCACATCTCATTTATTTTAGGCCTTTTGTCAGTTATGTACCCCCTTTGTACTACTAAATCAGAAATACAACCTGAACAATCTGTTGGTTCAGCTAAATTGAACGATGACACAATTCATTTCACACTCTCATTTGGGTTTCATTGTTAAGAACCTGCATATACATGTATAGCACATACAGTATACAGGGACAAACGCGATTTTGCACCATTGCAAATCAATCAATATATCTCAGGATTGACACAACCAAATGAAATGAAATAAATTGCACTGGAAAGTATGGTCTTTTAGCTTGATGACAATATTCAACTGACTAGGTTGTATATGATTTTTATATATTAAAAAAAATAATTTCCGATTGGACCATTTTTTTCTGGGGACACACTGTACATGTATATTAATATTTTTTCTTCAAAATCATTCAATCTACGATTCCTCTTCACTCTCTATCCGTTGCCTACAATTTCTCATGATTCTTTGCCATGGCTCACATAGAGTTGCAGTTATATTTGTATAGTTTATGATTTGTATTACTGAATTTCCTGTATATATCATGATTAAGGACATTTAGTTAATCCCCGTTTATATACTTGGCCATTGTTTTATTTAAGTCTGATTCGGGTACAGTGGTGTGCAAACAATAGGAAATGTGGATTCTAAATATTCTTGACAATTATACAATCGGTTTCTCTGATGAGATTTTGCAGTGAATGAAAAGCACTTTTAGTGAATAGTGAAAAACATAGCCCGACCAGAACCCGGTTCGTAGAATGCGTACAACGGAGATGAAAACATGGTTCGAACTCCTTTCTTAGCTTTTATGTTGCCTATTTCAAACAATTGTTTGTTAATATTTTGTAATTCATTGCTTGCCGCAGTTTGATCACCATATGCCTTACTTAAAACCACTTTTGTTTATATCTGACGTCATATCATCGGAGAAATCCGCCATTTCTCTCGACCTGTGATCGAAAGCTGAGTAAATACTACTGTATACCACGCCAAACTCCCCGTCTTACATAAATGCAGTCAGTGAAAATATAATTTTAACTCTTTACATGCTGAATTTATTGTGAGGGGATAATAATGACGAATGTTTTTTATTATTGAAGTGATTCTTTTTTTTTGCAGTATTGAAAACTATAGTGTATGATTATGCATTCCGATCAATGGTATACTCTGTTTTGTCTTTAGAAATCGTCAATTTCAGTTTCAATCTTAATACATTCAAACCTCGATAATTGAACATTCATAAAAAGGGGGCACCATTCCTACCGACCTATGCGGAACTTAAGATTATCCCCATTTTGGAATTGTGAGAAGTTACTGAAGATCGCAAATTGGGAAAGAGATAGTTTGACTATAGGGTTTGTGATGGGAGGTTGTGTAAAGTTTCATGCTAAAGTTCATTCATCTATATACAATGCACTTAAAGTTAGAAGTTTTAAAGTTTTATTATCAGCGTAATTTTTAACATAAACATAGACCTATCCAGTAAACATTGATGAATACAGATAAGGGTAATTTGAACATGATTATATCTACGACAGCATTAAACTTAAAGGATAAATACGATATATACAATATAAATGAACTTCATAGCTACCAAAGTTAAATATTTAACCCATATTCTCCCCATTGTTTCCCTCACTCCTTGAAATGCCTAAATACCCCCTTACTGAATATGCATTTATCAACATAGTATCATCCAAGACTTTAGATTGTTGGACTATAGTTATAAAATGCGTGCGTTAAAGGAATCACTATATCGGTTTGAAAGTGTGAGCTATATAATCCTTCATGCTATAAGTGTCTCTGATAAGATCTAACAAAATGAAACCCTGAAAAAATTTGTACTTCAAACCGATCACTTATTATTTTAAAAAGGTGAAAATCTAATGAGTACCCGGTTTGCCAAGCCCATTTCCCCCCTAGACTGCTGTGACATAATTCATAATCTTGCCAGTTGCGGCATAACTTTGTCCTAGTTTTGTTTTTTAAGGAATTATTTGTCCTTTCAAGTGATGTCAGGTAGCCTAGATACCAAAGTTTGACAGGTTTTTTTTTCAACTGAACCTCCACAATATTCAACAACGTCTTTCAGAGCGGGAGAATAATTATAACCCTGCACATAGCTTTTTTTTCATAGAAAAATATACCCTTGCCAAAAGTGCTACAACATACACTATTTTGAGTTGAACGGGTCTTTCTATCATGATGTCCTAGTGAAGTTGTTATTGGAAAATAACAACTTATTTGAAATGAAGTCCGTGAATATTCGTTTTCCTTTCATTTCCAAGGCGGAGAGATTATCCAATGCAAGCGCGTTAAAGGTAGAGGGGCTTATATGGTTGGGATGTTAATTCATCCTAACATCGTAATGCGGTTTCATATTTCCCGTGAAACAGTTTGAGTGTTTGGAAATACCTCCAAAATAAAAATGTCAAAATGCTATGGTCTCAGAAAGTACACCACACCAAGAGAAGAGAAGAGAAGAAAAAAGCGTCTTCTATCTTCATAAGAGAGTGTTAAAGAGGATATACCCCATATTTTAGACACGACTTGTTCAAGTTATAATTTCTTATTCTTTCTCATTTCTAAAGGCGGTTTATGATGGCAAACATTCTAAAGTTTACTGCCATGTGACTTTTCTTTACTTGGATATAATGATGTGGTAGCCGTTAGTAGCCGTATCCTACTTCTGGTGAAGATAGGAGGCACTTTTTCTTCGCTTGGTGTGGTCTTCTTTCTCAGACCACTTCAGAGTAACATGTTGACATTTTTGTTTGTTGAAGGTCTTTCCAAACATTCAAACCGTTTCACGGGAAATATGAAATCGAATTTCAATGCTAGGGTGAATTAAATACCCCAACCCTATAGGGAGCAAAATAATGTTAAATTTTGTGTTTTAGCCCCTCTGTCGTGGGTGCTCCTGCACTGGAAAATCTCTCCGCCTTATAGAAGAAAGGAGAAAGAATATTCATTGACTTCATTTGAAACAATTTGTTATCTTTCAATAATAACTTCACAAGGACGTCATCATAGAAAGACCCCCTTCAACTCAATATGCACGCGTTATAGTGTATGTTGCAATACTTTTGGTAAGGGAGGGTACATACACGTATTTGGAATGTTAGGGATATCTGTATTATGCAATCCATACTGACAATAGTATTTGAAAGTGTAAAATGACTGCCCTATTTAAGTGGAACCAGAAACACATTTTAAGACCAGTGTCTCATTTCCAAACCGGAAGCCGCCCACATTTGGTATGACCTGATAACTGCAGGGACGAAATACACGGTGAGACAACAAATTTACCTTGACCAAAATAAAAACTGCTGCGCTTCCGTGTTTACATTGCGTGTCTACATGTGATTTAATGCTCTTCCAAACATTATGACCATTCTTTGGAGGAGTTTAGTTTCACCTGTAGAAGTGAAAGTATGTACCACTGAGAGTCAAAGTTTTATTGTTAAAAACCACGATAAACTTTAAAAAAGTCACCAGTCTCAAAACATGTTGTAATATGACAGAGATATTTTGTTCATTACATTTCAAAGACCTGTGTCTAAAATTAATCTCCCAGGGTGTAACCCTATATAGTTGCTTTTTAATGTTTCCATTCCATAGGTGTTATTTTAACACCGAAATTCGATATACTACCATGTTCAAGTCCATGCATGTTCAAGTTTAATTAGACTTTATTTCCGTCAAATGAACAAAAGGTAATACATAATATTACAAAGCGTATTACATGTGTATATCCTCATTAACGCGTAGGCTGTTAGATACCAACACCGCGTTTGGCATCTATGTATAGGACAGCTCCCTTGGTGTTAAATTGAACACCCCATTTTCTGTATATATCCATATGACACTATCTCAATGTGTATACAGTGTGTCAAAAAAATGGTCCAATCGGGAGAAACATAATAGGTATGTAATTTTCTCAAAAGGTATATGTATTTGGTATCATATTAAAGCAGAATAAATTATCTTTCTGATAAATCTAGTCCCATTCAATTTGCTTTTATAAGTCAAAAGTTATGATTACTTTTGAGCAGTCAGGCAAAATCACGTTTGTCCCACTTTTGTGTATTGGTCGTAATGACAACTGAATTGGTGGTATTGTTTCTTACAAAACTCATACAAATTTGATTATAAAAATTAATGATAAAACAAAATAACAAATGACTTTTTTCCCTTCAATAAGTTTATTTCTGATTATCTAGTAAATAAAAATCAAATACAAATAACTCTTACTCGGCATTGAAATGATATTGCACATGCATGTTCATGTCTTCTGTTTGCCAGACAGCATTCACACTGACATCAGGATGATCTGCACATCTCATTCATTTTAGCCCTTTTGTCAATTATGTTACTCCTTTGTACTTCAAATAATATGAAATCAACATGTCAACTGAAAAATTCGAGTACGTTCAGCTAAATTGAACGATTACACAATACTTTTCACACTCTTCTTGGGGTTTCTTTGTTAAACAATATGCAGAAACTGCATGCACATGTACGGCAATTACAGTACCGTATACTGCGACAAACGCGATTTCGCGTCATTGCAGAAAATTCAATATACTGTATCTCAGGATTGACATAACCAAATGAAATGAAATAAATTGCACTGGAAAGTATGGTCTTTCAGTTTGATGACAATACCCACCTTGACTAGGTTGTATATGATGTTCATACATAAAAAAATATATTTGGACCATTTTTTGAGACACACTGTATGTGTGTATGTATGTATGTATGTATGTATGTATGTGTGCATGTATGTATGTATGTGTATGTATGTATGTGTGTGTACGTGTATGTGTGTATATAAATGTGCGTGTAGGTGTGTATGTGTGTGTATGCGTGTGTGTGTGTGTGTTTATGTATGTGTGTGTGTGTGTGTGTGTGTTGTTGTTGTTGTTGTGTGTGTGTGTGTGTGTGTGTGTGTGTGTGTGTGTGTGTGTGTGTGTGTGTGTGTGTGTGTGTGTGTGTGTGTGTGTGTGTGTGTGTGTGTATCCATCCATGTGTGTATCCACGTAATAGTTAAACCTGTCTTAGCAGCCACGTCTAAATAGATATATTTCACTGTATATATACACTGTATATAGAATGAAATCTGTTTTAGTGATCACCCAAGGGAAACTAACAAAAAAAAAAATGCCTCTGCATGCAAGTAGATGATGTAGATTACTTATGTAGTCTGGCTTCCAGACGTTTAGATTAATCGACCCTATATTGATAAGGAAACTGTTATCCTCAGTCAACTGCTAGACTCAGACTAGTCCTGCGACTGTCGCAGGGTGGGTGCGGGTGCTTCGCACCCGCGCTGCTTCTCGGAGGGGGAAAAAGTCGCAGGGTCTGGGACCGAGACTATTACTTATGGTAATTTCAATCTCATGACCAACTTGTTACTTAATAATGCACGTTAACCTAAACAAAACAGAGCAACAACACAACATTATCAAAACATTGTACACTCCCGTTGATAAGGACAACCGGGGAAAATGATTCTGAGAACAGAAATTGTATCGCCGGCGAGCGCAATGCAGCCTTACACCATGCAAACGATATTTCATTCTACATGTATTAATCAGAACTATATACAGTGCATAATCTCGACTATTCGTTCACGGTGTATAAATTTTGAATGAAACCACAAGCATCATTTCAATTAACGTGATTACTGTAACTGAAATTCCCGATACTTCGTAATAAAACTGCACTCAACAGTAACGGCAACAATATACATTATAACGGATAGTCAATGTATGCGTCAACAAATTCGGACCTTATATAGTCCTTGACCGAACAGCTGCCCTGAGCATCCGGCGCCTTTAACCTCTCGAGTTGGCCTAAGTCGCTTAGAGCTGAATACATTTACATGCACTTTTTGGTTAAATAGCCATTAACAGTCATGACTAAGTCACGGCAGAAGCAGCATTGTAGCATGAATTCAGTGAAGTAATAACACGACAGATCAATCAGCCACTGGAAAACCCAACTTGTCAAAATCATTGGAAGTATACATATATAAAGATATTTGCTCCAATTCACAATTCATCCGATTTTTAACATCTGTATAATAGTCATATTACGGCATTTTATTGTAAATAAGCTGATAACTAATCAATATAGAACTACACTTGGATTATTTAAAGATACTTGCGCAAAGCACAATTTCATCATATTTTTACATTAACACCCAAACATTATTTGAATGTAATCATACATTTGATTACAATGAGACGCGATATCTGACTAGGAGTTGACTTATACAGAACTATCGCAATACGTCCATATGGACAAACTGGGTCTATATATAGACAATACACGTATGGTACCGTATATTGTCAGTCATGTTAGCGCATTATTAAAACCAACACCAACAGATATAGCGTTACATATTATGTTTACAATGTATTTGCCTGTCCATTATGCTATTGAATATCACGGTTAAATGTATATTCTAGCCTAGAAGACGTTTCCGGGATTTTGAATTGAATTGAATTAAATTGAATTATATTGAAATTTATTTTCTTGTCTGTATAAACAAAATGTACAAACTAAGCATTTTGGTATAAATCAGCAGTGACATAATTATCGTCTTTATATAAAATCACTAAGTATAATATACGGTATAGACCTAAACATCAGATATTGTCATATCAAACAATTAAATCACAAAAACATACTTAATATAAATTAATATGAAAATGCATGTACCTTGTTATTACTATCTCTTATTCAATAAAACCCGATGACCTGAAAAAATACTTTTATTGAAAAAATCGTTAAGAAGTTCCTCCTACAAAAAGGAAAATCTACAGTATATACTGTAGTGCTTCGTGAAAGTAAATCATTTACATTACTACTTTACACTTAGTGTTACGATATCATAGGTAATATTCATTCTGATAGATAACATTATTTTTATAACTTTGGTATTCTTGGGCTGCTTACTTATTATTATACAGCTCAGACAGTCAATGCCTACGGACTGTTATAAAAAAAAATCGAATTAGATACAAACATTGCAATCTGAAGAATGTTATATTATACATTACGGGCAGTGTATGATATAATATTTGTGACGAATGATAATCATTAATTAGGGTACCAGCTAAATTAGCACAAAATGTTAAGAACACGTCACCTTGAATTAAGAGCGAAAAATGCGAGGACAAGATTAATAGAACTTGATTTCAAGGTTACTTAAGTCGGTAAGTCTTGAAACTTAGATATATAGGCACCAGGCATCATGTTGAAGTGAGAAGAATCAACAGTTTGTATGCTTTCATGCGTGTTACACGCTTGGCTGGCTGTGTTATACCATGCAGGGAGTCGGATTCCTTGTTTATACATGGGCGTTATTTTATTGTACGAGTACATGGCAGATAACAGACCATCTGCTTGCGTGGTTATAATTTATTGTAAAATGGAATACTGCAAAGCCGTCGAAACATGGATGACCTATGAATAGATTATAAATGGTTACGCAAGGTCAAGTATCAAAAAGGGCCCCAATCTATGAATGTGTGGTTCAAAGAACTTGGTTGCGAGTATTAACACCAATTGCTTGTTGTTTGAGCGAACGAAGTGGTTCTCATGAATCAAAATAAATTGCTTACATGTAACATTTATTGCGTTGTTTATTCAAAATGTATGAGTTGCTTATTGCGATGCGTATAGTAATAGAGAACTTAAAGCCCAAGTTTAGTTTTGGGGATTTTTTGTTATTTGAAAGCTTTATGCCTCAAAGTCATAACCCTGCAATAATAGATTCTGAATATCTTTAGTTTTTTTTTAAATTAATTTATGAAAAATCTCGAGGGGACCCCCGAGATTTTCGACTATATTTTACATTATAGAATCCAAAGGGTTAAAAATGCTTTAAGGTTGCATGTGTTATACCTCATCTGAAAGAGCAGACTCTGCTCTTTCAGATGAGGTATAACTCATGTAACCTTTTTTTGTCTTTAGGTTTTTTTAAATTAATTAATGAAAAACGTCGGGGGGGGGACCCCCGAGATTTTTGGCTATATTTTACATTATAGCATTCAAAGGGTTAAAAAGGTTATATGAGCTATACCTCATCTGAAAGAGCAGAGTCTGCTCTTTCAGATGAGGTATAACGCATGTATCCTTAAAGCCTTTTTAACCCTTTGGATGCTATAATATAAAATATAGTCGAAAATCTCGGGGTCCCCTCGAGATTTTTCATTAATTAATAAAAAAAAAATAAAGACATTCAGAATCTATTATTGCAGGGTTATGACTTTGGGGCATAAAGCTTTCAAACAACAACAAAATCCCCAAAACTAAACTTGGGCTTTAATAGAAATGCACACCAAATAATGTGTTGTTTTATACATGTATTGTAATACTTTATGTTGTTTCCCTGTTGAAATGCCTTTGAAAGTCGGAAAAGTTAAATATTTTTGTGGGTGGCTTGCAACCTTGTTCAAAAGTTTACTATAATGCAATTTCTAAAGACATACCATGCAATTTTTCTTTTCTCTTCGTGTCTATTAATTTTACTCTTTTGCTACCTCTTGCTGCTTACAATTGTTGCTCTTTTAACCTTTTCACAGGAACCAATGAAGCACACCTTTCTACAGGAAAAGTTTTATAGGCCATTCCCACGTATTAGTTGTTGACACCGATTATTAATAAATAAATACAATTAGTCCCTTATATGAATTTATGAAGTAAGTAATTAATCAATCAATTAATTGATAAATTATACGGGTCACTTTTGCTCCATCTATAGTTTGGTATAATATGCTGCCATTTATTTATGGTTACAGTATTCAACCATTTTGTACTGGATCGGACAGTGAAAATCAATTTAGATAAAATATGAGACTGAATGTTAGAGAGTGTAGGCACAATTTACAAATTTTATTTTAATAACAGATACCTGAATTTAGTTTTTCTTGGTATTGATACTATTTACATGTACAACATCATGCAATAATTATATAATATGGACTGGCCCTTGAGAGGGGATACGACATATAATTTAGCCTGAACTAAGAATCAATTGCCGATCGAAGAAGAGGGCGATATGATTTTAGTGAGGGTAAATATATGTCGTATCTCCCGCAAGTAAAGCAGTCCATATTATTATTATTATCCACAATCAGACATCTAGAGCAAATTGCATCTCCCAGCAAAATATTCCATTTTGTTCGAAAAAAAGTATTATTCATTTTGCCACTGAGCACAGTTTGCTTGCCATAATTCTGACCTTTGTTGCCGTGTTATTGACGCGGCATTGCAGCCGCAGCGCCTGCGCGGCAATTACGTTTGGGCGCCTTCGCCACATAGGCCCCGCGCCCCGAGATCTGACAATTTATTTTTAAGCGTGCAATTAAGGCTTAAGCAGCAGACAATATTACCATCCCCAAGTTCCAATGACAGTGAATTATCGTAAAGGGGCAAATTGTAATCAGCGGAGTAGCCGTTAAATGTGGTAAAGTATTTACTATTTCAGGCTAACGTAAATGCATAACTACGTTACGACCATAGCTACGTCTTTACTGAATTTACTTGAGCTGACTGATGTGATGGTGCAGCGTAACACACGCTTACGAAGTTCTAACTTAACCAGTTAGAAATCTAACTCTATTAAAAACTACTAACGTTAAATTATACTAGCGGCTATCTTGATTGACAGGCAACATCCTCTTGAAATCTAGTCCAGCCTAATAAAAGGCTAACGGAGAGGCAGGGCTATCTAGGAAATGCAGCGCCCGAGGCAAGTGCTAAACTTGCGCCCCTTCCCAACAATTGAAACAGGGTAAGTATTGAAATCGCGACCCTTCCAAGCCAGATCCCGCTTGGCCAGTGTCGAAATGCGCCCTTTCCAACTTGTTTTGCCTGTACACTTCAAGAGTTAGTCGTGAAATTAAATATTTAGATGTCTTTTTTCCTCCCCCTTTTCTACAGTTTCTTGCCCTTTTCTTGCATTTTCCATTGTTTCTTCATAGCTTTTGCCTTTTTTTGCGCCGCCCTCCCTGAAAGTAGCGCCCGGGGCACGTGCGCCCCTTGCCCCCCGCTAGATACGCCACTGTGTAAGAGGCTAAGACAAGTGTAACGGTAACCATTTGTAGTTGAACGAATACCGGTACCGTAACGTTGATCTGTGTCATGAGTCCGTAGTGTTCGGGGCTAGGTGAGACTCTATTGAACAATTTGTATTGAAATGTTTGGTAAAAAACCAAAAGTTGATAAATAAATGTATTGATCTTACCTTTAATTTTAAGCTGACATCATTAAAAACATCTGAGCTTGGTCTTGTCACGACACAAAAGTGGTCATGGACAGTCAATCTAACGTCAGTAACGATACTAACTCCACTGTGGCTCCACCTCAGCCTCAGGCACAGTAACGTTAGGGAGCGTACGTTAACGTTACTAACTCCTTAAAATAAATAATTTGCCGACTGGTGTCAACGATGCGATAAGCGACGCAAAATTTTAACGTCGAAACTGGTTTCTGACTTACGTAACCTGTAATTACAGTCTACCGCACGCGCACCGCACAAATCGGCGATCATCAGCGTATTTTACGTGCAAACCTATGGGAAATTACACTACTTTGCGCTTGCGTGTCGCGGTGATCGCGGTGCGCGTGCCGGTGCGAACTCAGCAGTGATTGCCAAGTTCCCGGATGTATATTGTTATCAATATTCCCCTCTTAGACTTTTTTAACGTGTAAATCCCATAGACGCCTGTCAAAGAGGGGAATATGAGAAATATTCCCCTCTCCGCCGTGTTGCCACTAAAGTGTAGGGGAGTATTATTTTGTAAAACCACAGCTCAGATGTCTGATATGGATAATAATGCCATTTATTGGCTTTTCTATGGGTCGCACTCGCACACATACGCGTACGCAGGGGGGGTGTTTGGGGTGTTCAAACACCCCCTTTGGCCAAAGGGGGGTGTTTTGGTGTTAAAAACCCCCCTTAGCAAACAGGGGGGTGTCGAAAATTTGAAATTTTTCACCGCTACCCCCCCCCCCCCCCCCCCGCTGAGCGACTTTTCGCGGCGCTGGGCGACCGGAAAAAAATTTTGACCTCTGATTCGTAATGAAAAAAAAAATCACTTTCGGCTCCGGCTGACAGCAGAAAAATTTGACCTCGGATTTGGAATGAAAATTTTTCACTTTTCGGCGGCTGGGCAGACCGCAAAAAGTTTAGACCGTAGGATTTGGCCGCTGATAAACACCCCCTTTGCAAATCCTGCGTACGCCTATGGCTCGCACATATACCATTTCTAGCTCTCTGTGCTTTGTGAGCCTCTGATATTTCCAGATACATCATCACAAGAACAAAACATTATCGTTTAAATTCGTTTCATTTCAATTCATTTTCTATTATCCAAAACAAAGTGAAATACAATATAAAACAAAGATTATAAATACATGTATAATAAAACATTATGTTCATGTATAAAACATATTGTACTGTTTCATTGTATTTATCATTTATGAAAATTTGTATGGGCTTTATTTACTATTTGTGAACGCAAATAAAATATATATTCAATTTAATTCAATTATTATAATTTCGTTATCGACATCAACCGTGGCATCATCATTCAGATATACCTTCGATGGCTAGAAGGCAACATTAAAGGATGTGTCATTCCCCACTCTAATTTATACAATTGATATTTGGCATCAGTCGCACAATTTGATTTACCGAGTAATTCATTTATGACTATTTCATTAAGCAAATATATATATACTTAGCGATTCAACGAATACAGACTGAATCGGGGACGATGAATAAATGCCAAATTTGATTTTTAGAGTCCTTGGATCAGTGTGGTGTAAAAGATTATTATAGGAGGCTCAATTGCATTCTGACAAAATGGGTGATTATACTAATACATGCCTATTTGAATCAAGTTGTGTAGACAGTTTTGAAATAGAGATCGACTATAATTATATTTTTGCTTAATTATCAAGCTTAATTAATAATCTAATAACGAATCCGGTTTGGCAATAAAAGAGAAGGCATTTTTTTCTTCCACCTTCAACCTGTTTTTGCTGTAAGATCACTGCGTACGAAAAACTGTGGACTGGGAGGCATTTACTGCATGCTAAGTGAATTACCAACAGTGACGGATCGGTGGGGGGGGGGTGCTGGGGCTGGTGAATCAAGGATAGGTAGTGGCGTCCTTTCTTAGCCTATGAAAACGTTTAAAGCCACAGGCTAACAATGACCACAGCTTCAAAAAGTGTGAGTTACATAATCCTCCATTCTCTAAGTGCTTTGATGAGGTCTAAAAATGAAGTCCTGAAAAAAATTGTATTTCAAAATGATTATTTAGTGCTTTAAAAAAGTGAAATCTACGAGTACTCGGGTTGACTGGATTCATCATGCCCATTTTTTCACATAGACTTACTGTGTGTAGCTCTAGGCTATTTTATACTCCACCGCAGTGGAAATTCATTGGTGACGTTTATTCATGCATATCTTGCCAGTGGTTTAACTTTTCAAACTTTTGTAAACGTTTGTATTCTATAGGGTGTTTATTTTTCCATTTAATCTACTATGTAGCTCAGATATCACAGTTTGACTTTTTTCAAATTAAAGTTCCACAATGTTAGCCTATGTTTTTAAAACATACATGTAATACCTTTCATTTGTTAGATTAAGGCTGCTTTATGATGTCGTAATGGATACTTTTTTTTAATTAAGCTCTCACTGTCAAGACACATGTATGCATATATGAATATCACCTACATAATGTACGTCAAACTGATAGTTTATTCTAACGCTACAGTCTAGAGCAGAATAGTACAACTCATATAGGCCTAAGTGGTTTCTCATAAATTTTCATTTTATGAAGTGAAGTAAACTATGTATGCAAAATTAATTTGCGACAACTTATAATGTAATTGTTCCTTTTCTTCTTATTCTCAACAGGTTACGGACACGTTTCACCTTTGACCTGGAACGGTCAACTTTTCTGTTTATTTTTCGCCCTGTTCGGCATCCCCCTCACGTTCTTCTTCCTGGGCACCCTCACCTATGTCGTCAGCAAACCGTCCCAGATGTTTCTCAACTACCTCGTAAATAAATTAGGTGAGTAGCATCGAAAATAGAAATAAAATGAAATTAAAAATACTAACACCGTCATTAGTTTGATTACGTAAAGGGGGCGGGCAGCCTACTAATTCTTTCCAATCCTGCCGTTCTCGTAATTCGAAATATAATGTATATTTTTATGTATGTATTCATTTATTTTGCGATTATACAAAAATGAATTACAAATGGCTGGATAGCCCGTCTTCAGCGGTGCCTCATCGACACTACTGTTCTTCCACATAACCTACGAACTAATATGCTTCAAAATAAACAATTTCTGACATATCGTCGATTAAAAATGAAAAAACTTTGAACTTCAAGCATAGTTCTGGTCAATCAGATAACTTTTTCATAAGCCAAATATGGTAGGGCCTACTGCATGCCATGACGGACAATAGGTACAGGAAACAATACCAAACCAACAGAAAATGTAGCGACAAATTGTGACTTTTGAATTAACAGAGAGCAAATATCATTATGTATATTTTCTATCGCAAAACTGTCGGAGTCCCCCAACTTATCTATTTGTCATCAATAATTTCTTAATAATGGAAGCGTTTCAGCGTGTGTGCATTTTAGGGAATAAATAGGTTTTATCAAAAACAAGACACAGTAGCCCCCCCCCCCTTCCCAAACAACAACAACAACAACAACAACAAACAAACCAAATAAATAAATAAATAAAATCTACCATTTGTCAAAACTATACTTGGGTTTTAACCTTAAAGGTAAATGACATGTTTGGGGGTAGTCCTCAACTTGGGTTGAAACTACTCTTAGAATAAAAAAAAACTATGCAAGGATTCTCCTGTGAAAATCATGGAGTCAAACGTTGACTCATTCTAAAACAACTAATGTCAATATCCCTCGTGGCAGACAAACCTGCTGTGTGCCTCTCTATGGGGCCTATTTCTATCGTGCCCCGATAGAATTCGTGCTTGATTCTCCTTAAATAAACAAATTATAGACAAATCCTTCTAGCTGGGAGATCCACTCCATGCAGCTGGTGTACAGTTAGTATATATTTCAACTTTTTTGGTTCTTGAGGTATTTTCAAGTGTTCCCAATCATGTCACTGACCTTTAACCCGTCATAAGCTTGATAAGGAGAAGACCATTAACACTGTACAAATTCTATGGTATTGGCACCATTTTCATCTTTAAAGGTTTAAAGTTAACGCTTTTCCCACTGGCAACCGGCGAAACATAGACTGAAGCCGGGCTGTATAATGTGTTGGCGAATTGTGATCTTCACATTGATTTTTTTTTTTTGCCCACTGTATCTGATTAGTAAACGAAACCAAACTAGATAATGCGGGTAGGTTTCAATAAATCATTTTGCAAGGCGATTTACCAAGTCTATGTAGTGTCCTTCAACTTGACGACCTATTTGAGCTATCAAGATGGTGTGCGTGCCTGTGAAGCGTTGTTATTACAGGGAAGACCAGTAAAACGTGCCTTCTCCAACCGGTAATAGGTACTTTAGAACGACGGTGTTCACATAAATGGGAATCTCAAGAATTTTAAGAAGTGGGGGGGGGGGTCTCTTTTGATTGGGGTTTCACGCCATTGCAGCCCCGCTAAAATTTTCAGGTATGTTGGGTTAGATGAGAGGTGAGGTTCCCAGATCATTCTAGCCACCAAATCAAAAGGTTTTGCTCTATACCTTGCCATCAAATCGCTAAAAAAGGTAGAAGTGGCTGGGCCTTTCCAGTCACTGAGAACCTCCACAAGGTCGAGAGGAAGTTCAACGAGTGTTTCCAGCGAATGAAAACTTCAAAGGGAGGGAGGGGCTGTGGGTCCATTCCCTCCACTGAAAACTACAAAAGCTAGGAATTCATAGGGCGTTGCAGTCATAAACTTCAAATATGGGGTAAAGAAAGGGCATGTTGGAGTCCAAATAAGTCAACCTGTACGAATACATGGTCACTAATTATATGGTGAGGGCGTAGGCTGGGGGTGCACTGGATGCACGTGCCACCCCCCCCCCCACAAACACCCACCCCACCCACCCACCTACCCCCAGAGAAGTTCCACTCCTGGCAATTATAAGACAATTATGCTCTCAACAGCTGATTTTCTCAACTCATAGTTTCACCTCACTAACATCCTCCCAGTTCGACCTCCCCAAGATGTGGTTCTCCCGACGCCCAAGGTAGCCTACGCCCTTCCTGAAAGCAAAACCCCTGGCTCCAGGGGCTCGAAAACCGATCCTGTTCAATTTTATAATTTATTATCTCAGCATCGCCATACACGGTAAATATAACAAAATAATTCCACTTTGTAACTAGGTACTTCTTTAAAGATCGTATTTTTGTTCAAGTCACTTGATAACAAAGGGCTATATAACTACAGCTGCATAGAAAAGATGGTAATTCAAACAATTTAACGACGTGGTTTATATCATAAAGACAAAAAATGGCAGATACTGAAGTTTTACTTGCTTGTAGAAATTTCGTTAATTGACACTCTTTGCCAATTAAAATTTTATGAAATCGCTGCCATATGCACAATTAAGTTACCGTATTTTAATGGAACGCACCAGTACAAGAAAATGCATAATTAAAATATAAAACTGATACTGGCTACGTTAAAAAAAAAGTCGTGTATATAAGCCAAAGTACGCGGTAATACAAATTCTACTTTTACTTTCGTGTTCAAGTAAATTGGTAGCATAAGTAAAAAGTGGTGAGAAAATAAGAATATGAATACATGAATGTACCTAGCTCACAAGCACTTTCGCCCTTTATGCTGTTCTGGGTAACATTGCATTACATTACTGAAGAAAAAGAACAGGTTTATTCAAGATAGTGGACTATACACAATAACATGATTATAGTAATGCCTACAACACCTGAATATTTGAATTTGAATATTTTCCCTATTATATCATTAATCTATGCCCCCTGAATCAAGCAGAGCACCATTTGGATATTGGGAATAATAAACATAATAATAAACATAAACATAATGATAATAATAATGATGATAATAATAATAATAATAATAATAACAATAATAATAATGATAGTAATAGTACTATAATTTATAAAGTGCCTATATAAAAGTTTCTAGGCGCTTGGATGTGTTAGTAATAATTGTGCTGATTCCATTTAAATTAATAAAGTACATATGAGTGTGCTCTATATTTTGAACTTATAAAGGCTGATACATCTTTGAAAAATAATTTTCTACAACTGTGTATTAAAAGGAAGATAATTGCTCCTTAGTGTGTTTGCATTACCTGGTACACATATTTTTAATTCACTTAATATTTTGAAAAGGTGGTGTGTTGTTTGGCAAATCGTTTCGTCTCATTTTGTTTATTTATTTCATAGTCATAAATCCTATATACAAATTATAAAAAAAACAAATGACGAGAACATGTTTAAAACACAACCACCATATAGATGAACACTTGTGCCTAATATCATGAAAATGAAAGGAAGCCTATGGTAGACCTTATGAAAAAAAGAGAGACATAAACAGTCACCCGCGTGTAACATGTATCAGGCAATCAAAAGAGGTATGAAAAAAGAATGAATATTGCAAAAAGTATTGTGTTTGTAAGTATTTTGATATGGAATACCACATTAGAGATTTTGTAATGATGACGAAGTACAAAACAAGAATGGTTTTCATGTGGAAGAGAATTTCATACACAAGGCAAATGGCGGCGAAAAGATTTCGTAGTAAAGAGTGAATTTTCTTTCCGTTTCCACATATGTAATGACTTTTAAAAAAGTGTGTGATAATTATGAATGTGGCCGTTCTGAACAAACGTTTCAGAAACATTCTTTAATATGTTTTCATTTTTTCCTCCTCCTCAGAACCAAAGGCACCAGTACTATGTATTCGTGTGACGCACCTTATTGTTCTCTTCCTTCTCGTTCTCGGAATATTCTTCCTCATTCCGGCCGCCATCTTTACCATGATGGAGAGAGATTGGAATTTCTTCGAGAGTTTCTACTTCATCTTCATCTCTCTGACCACCGTGGGTCTGGGAGACTTCGTTCCGGTGACGGAGCAAAAGTCGGTGTATGATGGGGTCAGATCAATATATTTTATCGCAGTGTCAGGTAAGTTTTTTCAGATATTGTGTGTATAAAAAAAATGGACATCGTTTTACCATCTGTGTTTTTGTACATGTTGTAGAAGGAGTGATGGTGTTGGCGGCAGTAGGAGAAGGGGAGTAGCAAACAGAGGAGGGGTGAATGAAAAAATAAGGGAGTAGATACCATGGATAGCAGTTCTATTACCACCATCAAATCCAATCGTTACAACTCGCCACGACATCATCATAACCTATAAAAGGTGTCTCATGCAGTTTACAGGAAAACCATAGATGGCCACATTGAACACTTACGCCAAGAAAGCAGGAGACGCAAGTGAGACACAAGAACAAAAAAAAACTATTGCAGGTGGATTATCTGCTTGGAATACTGTTACAGGAGACAAGAGATTGCCCTGTGATGTCCACAAGTGTGATTTACGGACCCTAGGCCTGATACATTGTAGATGACAGTTGGGAACACATCGAAAAACAAATGAGAAAGGACATGTGGGGACAACGTGATGATCTCAACAAGAATATTCTCGACAAGGACAAAATCAGAACGAAAGGTATGCTTGAAGGGAAATGGCATCTGATGTGCATGCTATATGACCGTTTCAGGAAGTTTCTGGAAAAGCAAAAAAGAAGTAAAGGAGAAGGAAACTTGACTGGGGTGAAGAGGTCCAGAGAAAGAGAAAGAGCACTGGAAATGAGAATACTCAGGATCCTGAAGGTATTGCGCTCTTGACCCGGCTGTTAGAGAAAAACCTAAGCTTTGAAGAAATGCCACATGAGTGGTGAAAGAGCACACTGGTTGCGAGGCTCAAGATTAAGGGAGATATTACGAGATACCCGGTGAAAATCATCGCACTTTGAAACTTATAGGCCACACAATCAAGTTATGGAAAGTGATTGTGGGTGGTAGACTAGAAAGAGAGAAACAAAGAGGTGGTCATAAGCAGTTTTGATTCATTAAAGGGATAGGAAGGAAGGCCGAAGAAAGTGCATTGAGTGTAAATCTGTCTGCGGAAGATGCACGATTAACATATGTGGAGGAATTTCACTACTGCATGGGAATTAGGAGGCGCATTAGTTAGGAAATAGTGCAGTTTGGAAACTAGAGAAAGGTTCGAAGGACAGAGGAGTAAGCAATTAATGAGAGTCCTGGTCTTCCCAGTGTTTACGTACAGTTCTGAGACATTGGTTGCCAGGAAAGCTGACAGAAGAAGAATTGACGCGTTCGAGTTATGGTGTTGGCACCGTCTTCTTCGAATATCAAAAAGAGACAGGAAGTCCATTCAGTGGATAATTGATACCTTGGGTTCTGGTGAGCCGCTTACTTCGGTCATATATGCCGCAGATACAACTCCTTAGAACGGGACATTATGCTGGGACTGTTGTCTGGAAGACGGTGCAGAAGACGACCAAGAGCTAAGTGGTTGGATGGCATTCTACAAGTGATAGGAATACAAGTTCCTGAAGCTATCCGCTTGACAGAAAATAGTGATGCGTGGAAGGTGTATATGAAAAAGATCATCAGGGGTCAGATTCGATTTGAAAGTACAAGGTAATGAGAATAAAAGTGGAGTTCATGAAATTGGTGAGGAATCTTGTACACGGACAGAGAAGCAGTGGTCAGGAACGTATCGAGAATCTCCGTGTCTTTTAAAGTGGAGTGAACCACACGTCATCAATGTTTTATAATGCACCACTTGTTCGCAGAGGATGTGATCTTTGTGCAGTACACAGGGCTCAAATTCAGCTTGATGGAAATGTTTAGGGTCTGCTCTGGCAAAAACAAGACATCGGAGACGAAGCCGAATGTGGTAAACATCAGAACGACCAAATGTTTTTGGAACGAAGAGAACGAGTCCGGTAACAAAATGTGGAATAACATGGAAGACTTGATACAGAGGAGATAAGTTAGGGTTAAAGACTAGCCAGACAGACTTGACCTAATTATATGGTACGGAAATTTGAAGAGGATCGATGAGGACAATGTAAATAGTGTGTACAAAATTCATTTTAAAAGATTTAAACATTGAGGAGAAGAGAATGCGAAAACAACACCTGATAAAAAAAAAATATGAAAGACGTGTATGCACCAGAGAATTTTAGTTAGGACAGATTTTTTGTGAGAAAAGAAAAGAAAGGAGAGGAGGAGGAAGGAGGAGGAGGAGAAGAAGAAGAAGAAGAAGAAGAAGAAAAAAGAAGAAGGAGGAAGAAGAAGAAGAAGACGAAGAAGAAGACGAAGAAGAAGAATAAAGAAGAAGAAGAAGAAGAAGAAGAACAAGAAGA
>JZLH01S0284424.1:25407-30407 GCA_001188425.1 Eucidaris tribuloides
GGAGAAGAAGAAGAAGAAGAAGAAGAGAAAAAAAGAAGAAGGAGGAAGAAGAAGAAGAAGACGAAGAAGAAGACGAAGAAGAAGAAGAAAAGAAGAAGAAGAAGAAGACAACAGAAGAAGAGGAGGAGGAAGAAGAAGAATGCGGTTATATTCTCGTCTCCCTTCATTTTTACTCAGTTTTCTTACTTCTTTGTAGTTACGTGTAACTGTACGTTCCTATTTAATCTACATCGGCATGATATTTTACACTTAGAGCTCAAATAGCCTAACAAATAATAGGTGGGTTGGATAAAACATCACCGCGCCGCTTAGAAAATCCTTCTTTGCTGCAGTAAATGTATCAAGGGAAAAGTAAACAGCTGTGATTTTTCTCTCCGATCGATAAGATACGTGATGATCGAAATATGTACACGTTTAAACAAATAATGGCGCTTGGATATTAATTAAACTCTCGATCTCGTGCATGACGCCAATGAGATATGCACTGTTTACTCGCATTTTAGTCGACAAATTTAACACGCAAGAGATATTTACTCTTCTAAGGTTGTAATCGCCAGTTTGTGGCAGATAATGTCAAATATTATTTTCCGCTTAGCCTTATTGGAGCTTGTCATATTTCTAGCTACACATAGCTTGACATATCAAATTTGCCATATCAAATAACTGCAAGACTGTAAGGTAAAGTGTTCCTTGTATATTTAACGATATTATTACAATTGTCATCGTGCAAAAGTGTGTGGTGTAAATATATATATATATATATATATATATATATATATATATTATATAATGAAATAATTGAATGTTTTTCGTGTATCATGTGCATTTTAGTACAAATAAATGAAGAAGTCAAAGATACAGATTGAGTATCAGATATAATGAGCTACTAAAGTTAGATTGATCGGGTAGAAGCCAACGATAGATAGATTCATATAGTACAGTCGCCTCAGCTCCTACGAAGACATCTATTTATGAGTAATGTTGATATAGTAACCCTTTAAGTATTCCACTGGTAGAGTAACATCGTTTTAAAAAAGTCGTACTCATGCCTATAGTATTGAAACACCATGTCCCGGCACTAAGTCCAAAACACGGTTTTATGAACATAATTAATGGAGTATGAAAAACGAATGAAAAAATGAACTAGGTGGCATGATCCACATAAATACACACTCCGGTCAACAGTCCAAAAGATGGTTAAACACCGACGAGTACGAGTGTAAGTAGAACACATATTCATGGACCCGCATTTGAAAATCAGTGGAAGTTCAATTACTTTTTGTCCCAAAGAGTTGTGTGTTATGTGTGCATGCATGTATGAATGTATGTGTGTGTGTGTGTGTGTGTGTGTGTGTGTGTGTGTGTGTGTGTGTGTGTGTGTGTGTGTATGTATGTTTGTGTGTGTATATGTATGTGTATATGCGTGCGCGCGCGCGCGTGTGTGTGTGTGTGTGTTGTGTGTGTGTGTGTGTGTGTGTCGTGTGTGTGTGTGTGTGTGTGTGTGTGTGTGTGTGTGTGTGTGTGTGTGTGTGTGTGTGTGTGTGTGTGTGTGTGTGTGTGTGTGTGTGTGTGTGTGTGTATGTGAGTAATTGGTTTGAGCGTGTGGGTGGGATACATAGTAATTAGTTTGTATGATTGTGATGTGGATAAATTAGTCGTCTAGGGTGATGACGTAACATTTGCGTAACGCCTGAAGTTCGTTAAGGCTAATTGGAAACTTCGGCAGAAAGCCATTAGCTACGGAACATCAAGGCTCCGAATCACCATGGCAACTCCATGTTATCAAGGAAGCCATGAACTGCCAGGGTCTTATGCCATAGTCTTATCAGGAATCTTGTCAAGAAGAGATTGAAAACAAAGAATAGAAAGAGAAAGTGATATCCGGTCTGTTTTGATGGCCAGTTAAAAAACCGGTAACAC
Organism: Eucidaris tribuloides; assembly: GCA_001188425.1. NCBI lineage: Eukaryota > Metazoa > Echinodermata > Echinoidea > Cidaroida > Cidaridae > Eucidaris > Eucidaris tribuloides. The sequence continues at coordinate 27,328 of JZLH01S0284424.1, forward strand.
ACACACACACACACACACACACACACACACACACACACACACACACACACACACACACACACACACACACACACACACACACTCACACACACACACACACACACACACACACACACACACACACACACACACACTTCAAACACATACACAAAAATATATATCAATAACTACTCCCTGATATATATGTATTCTTCAATATGGATGAAAGATGTCTTTTGACGAATACTAGTGCCTCCCACTTATCAGTCAACTTGTTAAGTGAAGACGAATATTCACAAAGAAGGTTGATGTGGTAGTGTGTTCAACGTTCAAAACGACGCTCAATCATGAAAGACTGGTCTGACCTAATCTGGTATAACACAGTATTGATTCAGAATCAGAATGTGGGTTTTTTTTGTGTATGTGTATTTATTTGTGTAATTGTATATATTACTGGTTGATTCGATAAAATGCTCACAAGCCCCCTAAACCTTTTGTATCTCTAACCCTATGCCCCACAACCCGGCTTTGATTTTTGCTTGAGGCAAACACACATTGAACGTGCCTGATTACGATCTCCCTGTTATAATGACTCGCAAGTTCAACCATATTGCGCTTCCGGAAGTCCGACATTTCTAGCATCATTCTGATTGGTTAATGATTAACTGCGAGCGATGTCCGTTTTGCAACAAGTGATTAATTTCGTAGGCCAGATTCTTAATGCATTTTCTGGTACAAGTTGTTAATTTTCACTCATTTTTGTACTTACACTATTATTGGGTTTTATATTAGATAAGTAGAGAGGAAATACCAAGGGTTAGATTTGCTCAACACTTTACGTCGTGAACTTTCGTGATCATTTTTTCTACAATGTTCAAATTAAATTTAAAGACACAGGCGAACATTGTGGAGCTTCAATTTAAAATTTGTCAAACTTTGCTATTTGAGCTTCATAGAAGTTTTTGAATGGACAAATAAACACCCTAGAATACAAAAGTTTGGAAATATATGGTGCCACTGGCAAGATATGAATGAATAAACAATTAGTACTCAGGCCGAGTACAAAATAGCCTAGATCTACATTCTACACACAGTAAGTCTATGTGAGGAAATGGGCAGATGAATCCGGTCAACTTACGAGTTTCACCTTTTAAAAGCACTAAATAATCATTTTGATTGCAAATTGTTTTCAGGGCTTCATTTTTAGACCTTATCAAAGACACCTAGAGTATGAGGTATCATGTAGATCACATTTTTTTTTTTAACTGTGGTCATTGTTAGCCTGTGGCTTTAAGACTATCTAGATGTAAAATGTGGTGCAAATCATGAAGATTATAGTTATTCCAGCATTAAACCAAATTTCTTTTCTTAGGGAAATGGGTCGATAATAAAGCCCTCAATAAACAACCTTCTATTTTATGGAAATATCTTTCTTACCTCTAACTACATGTATCAAATTGGAGTGGTTGAAAGATGAACTGAAGTCACAGTATCTAATATGTCATAATATTTCTAAGTACATGCGGGGATGGTAACTTGTAACTCCAACAGTTCATACCGCTATATTTGAGTTATAAAACCCACTTGTGTTGTACAATTACAAAGTGATATACAGTAGTATTACCTTTGAGTGTGAATAGCCCAAGCTTATGACACCCGTTTGAAAAAAAAAGACCATCGTAACTTTACTTTACAGGCTTAGTTGTTGGGTCCATGTAGACTTTTGATCAAGGTTCATAATTAAACGGTACCTCTCTGTAAAACATTGTCATGCATATACATTTGTAAATTATACTTTACATTTGACGGAAAATAAATAGGATGCCCCATCATTCAAACCGTCTGGCACTATTTGGCCGATTGACCTGTTGGAATAACAACGAACTTTCAAAGATTCATGACTATTATTTTGAACCATAATGATAGATCGTTGCAATAATTACGTCTGAATCATCACAAAATAAAGGTGTCGTATATTATCTGCTAACTTTGGCACTCCCGGTGGGGACACTAGACCGTACCGTCTCCGCAAACATTAAAATCTACGCGAGATGCCTTTCAACACGCAAAACATTCTTCCAAGACGCATAAGCAGCTCGTTAAAGATGAAACACACAGGACACACTCAATGGCGCGCCCAATGAACCCTACCGACATAATGTTGATGAACAAACATTAAACTGGATATAATGAGCCTCGGGGAAATTATTGCAGAGTTGAGATGATTTGGTGTTATGACCGAGTCAATATCAGGTACATAGGATGTTTTCTTTTTCGTTACTGAGAATTGCAAGACGTCTCGTCCATTTATAGAACAAGCCATGATAAAATAGTTAAAAGTGCAACTTCGAGTTGATTATTATATTTGATTAGTTTACCTTCACCTGAGTTTGAGTCACACTAAGGCTTTACCTTACGCATATTCATGGAGCTAACTTTGCGTGACCATTTTGTATTACAGTAATTTCACCTCGCTATGTTAATGACCAACAGTAATGTAGCGTAGGCCTATTGCTATCCATATGGTTTATTGGTCCCTAAGTAAACAGTTCGAGTTTCGATGAGAAAGCGATCATATTTAGTAGTCAATATACTTTTATTGTTCATTTCATTTCCGTGCGTGATATACATGTATCATTTACCACCATATTTCTACAAAAATATGTACCTATTTGTCGTCAGTTTGGTCACACGTGTTAGCGCTTAATATTTTTTTTCTGTTTTCAATCCAAGTTCATAGTCCTATTTCCGAAAACAAACAAACATACACACACACACACACACACATACTACACACATACATACACACACACACACACTACTACACACATACACTACTACACACACACACACACACACACACATACACACACACACACACACACACAGATACAAACATGTTCATAAAACAGTACTCTTTTTAAAAATGAGTGATAATAAAACAGTTAGAAGTGGAACTTTGTGTTCGTTATGGTATAAAGATAAAGTCACACTAATAACGTTGCTATTTCTTGCGCATATTCATGGAGCTAACTTTGTATGATCAATTCTGTTACAGTTACCCTCCTTGCTATGTTAATGACCCGCACTAATTTAACGTA
>JZLH01S0284424.1:35407-37377 GCA_001188425.1 Eucidaris tribuloides
TTAGCAAACGTTTTAAGGTCCACAGTAAAGTCAATGTGGATGTATAAAAGGACAGATGGAAGAAAAGATGTAATAATAGAGACTTAGGTGTATAAATATGAGCATTGGGAAATAAATACAATCGTGTGTGTGTGTGTGTGTGTGTGTGTGTGTGTGTGTGTGTGTGTGTGTGTGTGTGTGTGTGTGTGTGTGTGTGTGTGTGTGTGTGTGTGTGTGTGTGTGTGTGTGTGTGTGTGTGTGTGTGTGTGTGTGTGTGTGTGTGTGTGTGTGTGTGGATGGACTCGGTCATATAACTCAAGTGGTGTGGGGGTGGGGTAGAGATCGTATTGCATCTGTATATACAGATAATGAGCACCATCGATAGCATATGTATACACTTCCGCCATCTTCCTGCTCCGTGTCCATTCAGACGTCGTAAAATATGGGTCTCTCGGGCATCGTTGTCATCTCGCTGTGAGCAGGAAAACATCTAAAGTTACTGCCATCTTGGAGACCAGCCGCCATGACGTGAGAGACCCGTGGCCATCCATCATGGCTGGCATGCCCGCAGAATTCGGCCGAGTCCGCGTCTCGCGCCGCGAGTAATTTCATCATTGAATTCACATTAATTTCGTTCGCTTTTTAAAGTCGGTCTTGCTCCATTTGTATTCATCCTGTTATTTGGTTGTTTAGAGTTGTTTTGCTTCGATATATTGTTTATATGGGAGGTTGGGTGTAACGACTAGTAAAAGCGTCTCACCTCTACATCCATCCCTTGTTATGGATGTACATTAAATGTTCATCTCTTATGAGCAACCGTCATTACATTAATCGAATTACATTGTAAACATAAATGCCGTATATCCAGACCTATAGGTCGAAGCATCTTCAGACCTGGTGATTTAATCTCCACACCGTTGAAAAACAAACATTCGTCAGTCAACTGAATGCGACTTTGAAACATTATGAAGACTATTTTATGGGATACATGTTTATGATCCTTATTATTTGACTATGTCATGTTTCATGAATGAGTAGAAATTGAGCGACTGATGTTGTAATATATAACAACTAGTGGTGATCATGTTGTAATGCTGTCACATGTTAAAAGTTGTTTTTCGTGTGTGTTTTGTGTGTAAAAATCCATATAATCTGAGCGTGTGTACTGCACGATAGACATTGACAAATTATGCTGATTGAAAATGGACAGTTTTACCGAATATGAATAACATATACCTGTTTCAGGATTACGATATTATATTTATTAGACAAGAATGTAAACGTATTTATTATCGGCAATAGGAGGAAATTATATTATATTATATTATGTTATATCATATTATATTATATTATATTATATTATATTATATTATATTATATTATATTATATTATATTATATTATATTATATCATATCATATCATATTATATTATATTATATCATATTATATTATATTATATTATATTATATTATATTATATTATATTATATTATATTATATCATATCATATTATATTATATCATATTATATTATATTATATTATATTATATTATATTATATTATATTATATTATATTATATTATATTATATTATAATTCTCTAATATCATTTTGTATGTACCGGTAATCTATTCTTTCTTTGTTTCTTGCCATATGAATAAAACAAAGTAGTATCACTATGTCTAAGTGCCAGCCACCTAACGATGCGGCAAATGAGTTTAAGGAAAGATGCACTCCTGAATTTTAAATGGTAATGAAGCTTGATTTCATTTGGAGAGCAATCGCGGTGTATGACTCATGCATCATTCCTATCCGTATCACTTACCACCACAACAAAACACAATTATACTCTACGCAATTATGATTAGATCCATCATCGAGTATGTTTTCTCTTAACGGTCACCCAAGACCTTAATCAAATAACACTTTTTTTTATCTTTAAGGACATCGTCTTATCATTAAGTTATTTCATTTCACATGTTCATAATTCAA
>JZLH01S0284448.1:0-11646 GCA_001188425.1 Eucidaris tribuloides
AATTTTGCATGGAGCAGAAAAGTTGAACCTGTTAAAGAGGGGGAGTATTTTTCCAACTTTTCTCACAACACGCAGCTGTGCAGATAAATATTTATGATTTCATCTGAACGCAATATGTCTTTGATGATTGATACTCTTCCCCAGTGTTCTATGTCTCAAGGCCGAATTTTATGGAACACAAACATATATATATGTTTATGTAATACATGAAATTAATTCTCTGTAGTCTTGGTCTTTTGCGATTACATATCACATGTTAGGCCGTATTGTGATCACATGAACATGGTGGTGTGATGTGCAAAACTAAAACGAGTTCCGTCTTACCTCTTAAAAGTATTTTGTGAGGTTTTATCACCTTTTCGAGCATTTTCTTCGACCTTTCACTCAGAAAGCGCTCATTTCTGTTGAAGAAACCAATTCAACTTTTACTTTCTGTGAAGAGTGAGTGTACTCTCGAGTCTCGACTCTCGAGGTGGAAAACGCTGCATGATCGGGAACCGAAATTTGGAACAGCTATTTTTAGAAGATGCAGACAAATATATTCTCTGGATGCTGATCATGAAACCGAAAAATTGAGTCTCAGGACTTTTGTGGAATTTCCAAATTCCAAGAAATAATATCAATTTAATTGATCAATTTTGTGATGCTGTTTGTCGTGGAAAGTCTGATATGTACATGTACTTGACAGATTAGCTACAGTTATTATATTAGACATGTCATCCTACTGCACGGAGGTCACTGAAAGTGAAATATTGCGCTAGCAAATTGCTCTGTCAGCTTGTTGCATTGTGAATCTTTGATTTCCGCTTGTACGCAATTTATTTACTACATTGTGCAATAATTTGTCACTCCCTTTTTCAAGAAATTGTACACAGTTCACTGTGGAACAGAGTGAAAAAAAAAATCATTTCAATTTCATTTCAGAATCTGGGAAATCCTTTTGTTTTGTTTTTTCAAATAAAAAAAAGTGGAGTAAAGAAATCAAAGTAAATCAAATCAAATGTAAAATAGGAGCTAATGTACATTATTATGTCACATTTAATGGGTAAAACTTACAGGATTAGATTAGATTGATCTACAAGAACACAAATATCTAAATTCTGGTTGTTATCTATTTCACTATATCTTAAATTCTTACACAAAGTGTTTTGAACTTTTGGCAACTTCATGCCTTTCTTAGTATTATCAAGTGTACCTCTCTGTCATCACTTTACAAAATACCACATTTGTTAGCTTAAAAATAGACGGAAACAAGGATAGTAAGTGTTCCAGTTTTTCAGCCTCAATAGCTACATTGTCATATTTCCACCCCATCAATATTTTCTTTCATACACCTGATCTTGCAGGTGATAATTCAATTCCCAGAAACCCCACCACCATGACTCTACCAAACTGGGTCTTTTGGTAAAGGTGTGTGGTTAGTGCTGAAGTATTTCACAATGGAAGCTTTCAGATGTGTTTAAAGCCTGGTCGGGTTAAATTATTTTACATGGAACTTCTGTCAATAAAAACAAACCATCTGGTATTGTGGTGCATTATTTGCATTTTATCATGATGACAATAAACTGTAATAACTATAGTGATCTGATTGTGGGGCTCTGGTGTACATATGATCAAAACAAAATTCCTTCCCAATTACATGTTGTACTTTTCAAAAGATGCATTTGATGTCTTCCTGTTGACTAATACGTAATTTCATACAACAAATCCAGTGTTTGGTGTTATTTGGTAAACTTTAGGAAGAACTGTGGATTCAATGTTATTGCAGGATTAAGAGCTGTAATGTTTTTACTTGATTAACCAGTTGACCTTTGATCATGATGGTTGCAACTTGCAATGATCCCCCCCCCCCAAAAAAAAGTTTATATCCATGAGTGCCTACATTCTCAACTTGAAGAAACCATTGTCACCAAGTCTGTTACCATGGCTACCAGACAGAGTACCAAGTCATGTAGAGTTCATGCAAACCAAGATAGTTCCACAACATTCCAGCTATTACCTGTAGGCTTACCAAGTGCACTGCTTATGTTTTATAGAAATATTTTTGTTATCCCTATCTAAGTGCTGATTCCATAAAGATGGCGAACAAAGGTCAAAGTAATGATAATAATAATAAAAAATTAAGCCGCAAAATATAAAGACATGTGCAATTATATCATTGTCACAGAATAGTGCCATGACTTTCACTGGCACACACTTGAATATTTGTGAGTATTTATTCAATTACAAAGTACATTTACTCCCAAAGCAATTCATTATGTTTTTAAACACAGTTTGGATTAAATTGTGTACAATACATATAGGCCTACATGTATGTGGCATAGTGCAAGTACCTCACATCGCACTGTTAACTGTAATCTGATTCCATAAACACATTGCCTGATAAATGCTCAAAATTCCTGCCCTGGCGTTAGGAGCAAAACATTTCGAGTGGATGATATAAACATGGACGACCAATTATCCAATGTCATGGTGGTCTTGTTGTATAAACAGTGTATATTATAATTCCTGGAACTTCATACCATCAATTTGATTTAGGAAGAAGGGGGAGGGGTCAAAAAGAAGAGTTCAAATGAAGGGTAGACTCTAGTCTGCAGGCACAGACTCTATTTTGGCACTACAATTTCACAGTGCTGTGCGCCAAGACTAATCTTGTTGACTAGGGCACGTGCAACAGCTATAACACAGGGTCTATGGAAGAAGTAGTCTGCAGCACAGATTGTTCAGACCCTGATTTGCGTAGCACGACGGACAAGAGTTTATGCCTGTAAACTAGGTAGACTCCTAAACTAACCCAAATATTGTATGCACAGTAAAATAAAGAAAGTACAGATAGAAGTGCTCAGACGAGACAAGCTTGTCACTGGAACATGAAGAAGACTCACAAAAGAGAGAAGGTTAGTTTTACTTCCATGTTTGGTTTGAGTATTTTTGCATAGGGCTTACTTGTGTCTTCCTCTTTCCAATGTGCCTTTTGAAGTATTTGGACATTATTTTTGACAGAAAACACTTAGTTTTAGTACCATTGCATCCTCAATTTTCATAGCAATTGGGAAACTGATGTTGATTGGAGGCACTGACTGTGTTTCACTTCTGTGTTAGTTATTTGTCAGCATATTAATTTGAACTCAGATTTTGTTGCAAACTGAGAGTTCTGCTGCTACCAGAGTGAATGGTTTTATAGCAGGGTTTTTGTTGTTGTCAACATTATGTTTTTCTTCAAGTACTCAGTACTATCTGTAAACATGCATCCTCTCTATCTCCCATATCTCCACTCACATCCTCCCCCTTCTTCATCATATCCCCCCCCCCCCTCTCCACAGGTGATTGAACTCTCAACCTCCATAGATCTCAAAACAATTCCTCCCGTCTATTATATTTCACTCCTGACTTCGCACCTCCAGAATAATAGTCCACCATCAAAGCCACTCTTACTCAAGTGAAACCTTCCCTGGTAATCTCCCCCTCCTATTCAATCGATGTTGTGGTTTTCCTCTCCCAGTCACTTTCAAGATGATTGCTCCTAACTGTTGGCAGTGGTTATATTAGGTTAGAGGAGTGACTCAATGCCTTGTGGTCGTCCCTCAGTCAGTCACACTTTCATTGCGCAAAGACCCGCCGCCATTCATGCATCCTAGATTCATAGTTCATTCTTTATCGATGAATAGTCGAGCAATTATTCTTACCCTTACGTCAAACTCAAAACATTATTCTCCCCGCAAGGACAGTGCGCCACTTGTAGAAGAATGTCTTGTGACTATGTAGCATAAGGCACAAACAGTGTTTTGTCTTCTTTTGTTGTGCTGGGATGAATGAAAATGAAAGTGATGTTGTTGACTTTTGTCCAGAGGGAGAAAGTGACTTCAAGATTGTATTTTTGCTTGGCTTTGATCTAGTTTGCAGACACCAGCCCTTGTCAGAGCTAGCCTTTTGACAAGGCATTGTGGGTGTGGGTTGTCCTTCACGCCATTAAGCCTCTGAGCAGTAGTTGTATCCTGCGCGCCTAAAAAGAGACTAATTATAATGCCTACACTCCTGGCGCACCGAAAGATTGGCTGTTCACCCACAACACCTTTTCTATCTTGCACTGACCGAACCAAATTAATTATATATGCAGGACAGATCTTGGAGCCTCATATAGACCGATCATGAATATTCATTACATAATCGGTTTGTTGCCCAATCCACGTTACGGACCGGTTTCAAATTGTACAGTATGTGAATATACCGTAGGGGCCTACTGTTTGAAAAGCAAGCTATTTCCCGTAACACTAGAAGGAATTTGACTAAACTAGCTATTTTAGTCATTGCAGAATTGCGTAATTGCATAATGTAACGAATCTAAAGTCGGAAAATAGATAGTCAACGTTGATAACACAGTTTCAGAAATCTATTCACCTACTGTAAACATGAACGCATCCATCACACGCGTCCAGTGCATAACGCATACTGCGTGCAGTGCGGAGATTCTCTCCCGCTGTGAATCGCGAAAGCTGATTGGCTGCCACCGTTTGGTGGCAAATTTTGGCTGCGAAACAAAGGTTAAAATAAGAAATTCGATGCAGGATAGCAAAGGCCGAGAGGCTTCGCCTCTCGCCTGCTTTGTCATTGGGGTTAGCGCGGTTAGTCTTGTTCCAGGCGCTAGTGGGGTATTGCGCTGACAGGGGAAATCATTAAGCCCCGAGGCCTTGATCAAAGGCTATGTCAGGGCCTGAACAATCTGTGCTGTAGACTAGTACTTTCATAGGTCCTGTGTATAAAGGTGCTTTCAGGGGATAACAAAATTAGTCTTGGCTCAAGTCAATGTGGATTGTGGAATGTCAGCTTAGAGTCAACATAGAGCCTGGACTTGCTGACTAGCGTTGATTTAGCTCAAGAAAGGTACGTGGGTATACAGTGTTCAAAATTTAGGGAATCAAACATGTCCTAAAATTATTGAATTGTAAAGAAATCATTTGTGTATGCCCATGACATTTGGGCAAGTTGTATGTGCAGTGGTAGTCTGGATTCCAAACACTGGCTGGAGCTTTCACAAGCTGATCTCTGAATTCATTTAGGTCCACCTACATCTACAGTACTTACTGATAGACACTGATCCAACCTCATTGGTATAGGTTTCTGAGCTGGTCATTTTTGATCAACATGCATCCAGTTTTGTACTCAATTTTATTTCAACTGGCAGTTCTATGGGAATCACAGAATCTCATAGGTAATAGAGTAATATTCTTCAAGTCACATTTTTTTCAAGACATTTTGAGCTTATCCTAAAGCTCATGATTTTTTTAGTAACTTTAACTCTTCTCAGCAATGGAATAGACAATTCAATCACATCCAATTTGTATAGAAAATGAAACCTACACAATCCGTCTTCTTGATTACCTGCTCATATAAGTCGGCCCAAGCTATGCTAATCAAATGCTTTCGAATTACAGAATCTCAGATGCAACTGGTTAATAAAGTACTTTACAAATCACATTCTTTTCAAGACATTTGGAGTTAATCCCAAAGCTCATTTTGATTTGTAATTAACTTAACTTTTTTCTAAAGTGCTGGAACAGATAATACAGTGATTACAGTCACATGCAAGGGGTTAGAAAATGAAAACCATTCACATAGATCTGTTTCTATATAATGTGCTATCTGCCCACAGTCGGCCCAAACCATATCAACCCCATGTCTTGGAATGCGTGAGAAGTGGTAGATTTCACTTTTAGCGGCAAGAGATTTCATGGTTTAGTGATGATATACCGGTAAGAAGCAGAAGAAGAAGCCATACAAGAAATCTCAAGCTGTACCAGGTGGATCACGTTTTAAACCTCTAATATCTCTTTCTAACTCCTATATCTCTCAGCTTTAGCGTTAAAAGAGTCAGAAGCCGCAGTTATCCGCTTTTCGTTTCAGGTTTTGCGATGTTTCTTTGGATTGCGCAGCATCTTCGATTTTGTATTTAAGACGAGCCGTGGAGCATATACCTCTTTCACCCCTCATTTCACCCATTGTTTTCTACTTAAATCTGACACTTAATTATCAGAATTTGGGTACATAGCGTGACAACACCTCACAGGTACGATTGGATAAGGGCCTTGCTTGCTCAATTTACTCCCGAGAACAAGGTCCACATAGTCTAAGTTTCAGACTGTTCTTATTGTACTGTAATCCCAAAATAGTATGTAGGAAATTAGAATAATATATGTAGGTGTTTGTCTGGAAACTGAGACCACAAATCTGGGAATTTATTGGTTAATATGATACAGTGTCCATTATACAGGTATTTTGTATACCAGGGAGGTGGGATTGAGAAATTTTGATTGACACATGCACATGCATGCTGACTGGGTCTTTTAAGGAGCATTTGCCCCCCCCCCCCCTTCCAATAAAATCCAAACATGGTATTTATTTGCTGAAAATTATTGAAAATTCATGAAACAGCAAGTAAGTTAACAACAACAAGATTTCAAACAAAAGTTAATTTACAGTACAAAAGGGAAGATTTTCAAAGAATATTTGTGACCCTGCCCCGAAAAAGAGAAAAGAAAAGAATTTTGCAAAGTTCTGCCATATTATTATTGTGTAGCCTAAAGCATCTTCCATGGTGTTCCAACAATAGTCTGAGATCATTACACTAGATTATATGCCACCAAATATTTGGAATGTACCTGGGGAGTGTCAGATAATAGTGTATGCCAGTCATCATTATACCGAGTATAATTTGGGACAACTCCCCTAATTCACAGAATTATATCTATTTATTTCAATTTAGATATTAGAATACTAAAGAGATGGAAGGAGGACATTATCTATTTTATTCTCCTGTTTACCAGCAAATGTAGCGACCATTTACTTTCATGTCATAAACAGCTTCTGTCCTGGTAATAGGTTCATCACCTTGAGTTTGTTGTTGTCCAGTTTTAATGGTCAAAGGGCTGGAGATTGATAGTGAGTGGTGTCAATATCGTGGTCATAAATTTTATCTTTCTCCTTCACTCATGTCATAATTACACGTTACTGGTAAGCTTGACTAACAGCCAGTATCTATAGGAGCATGCCCACTGATCAGCGTAGGAAATACACTGGGGCGATGGTCGATTTAGCCCTCAAAATTAAGAAAATAGCCCCCTAAAATTACTAAATAGCCCTCAATTTTCCTCATAGGGTTCAATATATAACATACTAAAATCACTAAACTCGGCTTGAAAGTAGCCCCAGAAAATAAAATTTTATTTCCTGTCTGCCCACTGATATTGGTAAAGAATTGAGCTGCAATCCATTTTTAAATATTGGGGGGGGGGGTGGGAATACCACACTCTGTGTAAAATATTTTTTTTGTTTTTGGTCTCAATATTCAACAATTCTTGGGGCACTTGGCCGGCGGATGATGGTCCCCCCCTCGGCCCCCCCCCCTATTTCGCAACCATGGGATGCCAAGGGATTGTATTCGAGGATGTGGGTGGGGTGGGGTATTTTGATGGAGTTGTTGAAAGAAATCCAAAATGCCTCAAGAACCAACATACCAACATTTGCAATGGCTAGACTGTACATGTATATCCAGGCCTGAGGAAATGGTCTTGAATTTGTAAACATGAGGAAAAAAAAGAGCTTGTACACATATGCCAGTTTCAAGGTAAAGCATTGACCATGATAGAAAATAAGAAATAGCACCCCTAGAAAGCTACACAACAACTCTGTGTGCCATAGCAAATTCTGACATTGATTGTCAAATGAAGAGGATACATTTGGTCATGAAATTTTCACAGCAAAAACTTCACAGTGGACTTGATCGTAGCCTCATTTTAATTTAATCTGACTTGAGGACTGTGTTCAATCCTTTAATTTCCCTTGCAAACAATGCATTTTAATTATTTTTTTTAATCTTCTTGCTGGGGAGAGCATTGCCCCTAACTTTAACCAAGTGAAAGATGATTTGATTTCCTTATGATATGCACTCTCCATAGACCCCATTTAAAAATGTTTTGTTTATGGATTTCTCTGGTTTTATACTGTACCACCTCGAAGAGGGGGGGGGGGCTATTAAAGGGCCTCCTCCCCCAATTTTAAATCCACTTCTACATTGTTGTATACAGTTATAAACCCTGGCTATCCTCCCATTATCATACATTTAACTGCTTGGTTGCATCAGTTAATCTTCTTTTTTTATCTTCCATTATCTCTTTCAACTGAAGCTTGATATCTCGGATACTATACTATTGACTATTTCTCTTCAATCACAATACTGAGCCGAGGTGTTTCAACGAAGCCCCGCAATTGACGTGCATGATGAAGACTGTAAAGATCAAGTAATTTTACCCAAATATGGGAATGGGAGTATAAAACTTGATTATAGTATGTACTCTGCATTTAGTCATGTGGTACTATTCATGTGCTTGAGCTTACTATTCATATCTATTTATGTGTAATTTATCAAACGTTGTTACATTGACAGATAACTGTGATTTTCAATCATTTACTCCAAAGGGATTGCAGTCTTAATTAATAAATAATAAATAATAATACCCTTGTAGTCTCTTCAGTAGCGAACACAGTTCTCCCAGAGGGCCCTGCAATTATTGTTATGACCCCAGTTTCCACCAGATTCACATTTCACTGGACCAGCAATGTGGATAAATTGCCTTGCTGAAGAATGCATGGACAAATGTGCGCATGGTGGGAATTGAACCCACTGTGTTACTAATGAATGAAAGGCAGACAGAAACTCACTATACAACCACACCTTCACATAAAAAGTCAGTTGATAGATCTAGAAGAAAAGAATGTGTTACTGTTTTAAATATTTCAACAAAATTTCGTAGACTTTGCCTATGTCGGCATGATACTTTTAAGTGTGACCCTGAGTGTCTACTTATTCAGCAGTGAAATATGTGCAAAGTAAATTGAGCAACAGATCTATGCGAATATAAGCAAATTGGTAACAGTTTCAAACAACAAAGTTTTTAAATGATTATAAATATAAAAAAAAAAAACAGTCACAGGCAGCAATACATGTTCAGGATATTTTTCAATTGGACCATCTTCCACAAAATTTTTGTGATCGGTTTAGATTGATTTCAATTCCTCCATTTCACCCACACTCTGTCTTTAAATTTGATTCTTTTACCCTCAGGCATTCAATATAATTCTTGAGGAAATATTTGCTAGCATAACCACGTAAAGTGATCATTCCCTGTATTAATAGTCATCACAACCGCTCTATATTCCAACAGGTCGCGGTACATAACAACCTGTATTATAGGTTAACGGCAGTTGAGAACCCGTTTCATTACGTTTTGATCGCCGCAGACAAAATCCAACCCTTCCTGGTGGCCCATGCTTCCTACTTCTGGCTGATTTCACAAATCTATTTTTACTTCCAATGTACGCTCTCTGGTTTTTATCGCTTGATCCGCCGAATGGAAGTGGTTCGAGAGCACCTGATGTCTAGACTCAAACGATATTAAATAGTAATAACTTGAAATCTGGCGTATCGGTTCCCGTAATTCTTGTTTTCCACGAGCAGGAAATCCCAATCTGACTTGCTACCTCGGGTCAAATCGCCGTAAAAGCTCGCCGTGGCAAAGAGCGCCGACACTAATCTCGACGGTTCGAGCACCGTACTTTCAACGGTGTCGGTTCCTTGATTTTAAATGCTGGGCGGTTCGTGTTTCAGATATGACAATAGTATGGCTGGGACTGAGGAAAAAATATTAGGGTCAGTCACCCCAAAACAGGAATGATGTGGAGTATTGGTTTATCAGGAGCATGATGTGTAAAAATATGAAGTGGTTGAAAATTGCTAAATTGACTCTTCCACAATTTATGGACCATTAAATTTAAATTCGAATCAATCAGTGAATTTACATATTTCATGCAAATAATATGATTTACAATTAGCCACAAAATGTACGGTATACGGTATGTGCACACAATACAAATTCTTGTACAAGTGGGCTCCAGATAGGCATTTGCAACACATTTCTTTATCCGTTTGACATGGGTGCCTCATTAAATGGAGTATGTTTCAATAAGAAAGATAAGAAATATTTGGTGAAATATACCCCTTAAAGGTCAGTGACATGATTGGGAACACTTGAAAATGCCTCAGGAACCAAATGCGTTGAAATATATACCAACTATAAATACCATCTGGAGTGGATCTCCCAGCTGGAAGGATTTGTCTCTTATTTGTTTACTTGAGGAGAATCAAGCATGAACATTAATTCTATCGGGGCACGATAAAAATAGGCCCCATAGAGAGCCACACAGTGGGTTTGCCTGCCACGAGAGATATTGACATCAATTATTTTAGAATGAGTCAATGTTTGACTACAAAATTTTCACAGGAGAATCCTTGCATAGTTAACTTGATTCTCGAGTAATTTTAGCACAAGCTGAGGACTACCCCCATCATGTCATTTACCTTTAACAGGAGTACCCCATTAAATATTATGCAGAGCTGTACATTAAACATAAGGGATCGATGAATTGCAGATCAGAACATAACCTGTAATACTCCAAGGAAACAAGTGACAAATGAGTCTAATTCAAGTTGCTGGTGTTTTTTGAAACATCTAAAGCATACTGTAGCCGTTGGGCAAAATTTGAAGAAGAAATAATCATTCTGTTGAAAGATATACAAATGCAGTGAAATGGTATTGATGTCAATGTAAATGAAAGATACAAATTGCCAATTTATCAGAAATGTCACTATTGCCACTTGCTTCCTTTTGCCAAAGTACATGTACATGTAGGTCAGCTGTACCCCTCCCCTGCCCCAATTCTTAGTCACTTTCAGGTGATAATCCCTGGATGAAAATTATAAATCTGGGATGAAGGGTGTCAATTAAAAAACACAGACACTGAGACACACGGTGCACACACATACACATGCGTCTATGCACACACACACTTACACACATAGGCACACATGTACACACATAGTCTGTGTTTTAGAATGTCCTCCTTTTTTCACCCTTAATCCTAAGGCGGTATCAGTCACGTTGACTCGGTATGAGTCTAAACACTAAGACTAGCTTTTCGCTATGCGCGCAGCTCGCTACACTTGGGATTGGGGTAAACTTGAAGAGCAGTCTATGACTTAGACTAGTGCACACACTACATACACACACATGTACACTCATACACACACACACATACACACACACACACACACACACACACATACACAAATTCATACACACACATTCAAACACACATACATGTAGACTCACTCATACTCACACACATACACACACACACACATACACACATACATGTACACGCGTGCACACACACACTCACACTCACACTCACACATGTGCAAAAACAGTGCAAGCTATAGTCTCCGTTCCATATTGTGTGACTTTTTCTTTCTCTTCGTCACCGCAATTTCTTCCACGTCAGTTTAAAAAAATGTCTCACTCCACTAGTCTTCGTTCAAGGCAGTTAACTGATGATAGTAAATTAGTAATTTTCGTACAGTGCACTCTCGTTATAAAGAACACTGATATAACAAAATTTCATTATAAAAAAGTAAAATCTCTGGTCCCATATCTTGGATTTCCTTTGTATTCTATTGTTTTTGCAACCCTGATATAAAGAAATTTCATTATAAAGAACAAATTTCATGGGTCCCGAGGACTTCGTTATAACGAG
>JZLH01S0284530.1:4367-17031 GCA_001188425.1 Eucidaris tribuloides
AATAATTTTACAAGGGCAAACGTCACAGTCAATGCATGAATGATTCCTTTCCTTTCATGTCGTGATTGCCGTATGACATCCCACACCCCCAAAAAGATATTATTTTTCGAGGGACTTTTCAAATCCTGTTGTAATTAATGTTCATTGTAATAATGACCCCAAATTTACGATCACGACCCCCCCCCCAAAAAAAAAAAAAAAAATCCGCGATACACCCCTGTTTCATGGAATGAGTATAAGCCTTCAAGGGAATTTAAGAGAATTTCTTCAACCCCCTCCCCCTCTCCGAAAACAAAAACAAAAATCACAATCAAAATTCTATCCCTCTCTGAATTCCTTATACACAAAATATAGACATTTGGGGTTTCATGTTTTTGACTTCTGATGAAATCTCAGTGCATTCTGGCATATTAATGATTTACATCATCTGCGTACGTCCATGCATGGTTAACCACATGAAATATCATTTTTACAAAATCGATAAGAAAAATTCTAATATTTATATGGCCGTGGACTATGCTCAATAGAATATGACTTCAGTACTTAATTACACAAATAATTTTGGTAACTCTAAATCGTGGCGGAAACACTGTGCCCCTTATAGGCCACATCACAGAGGGCACTTGTTTTGTATCAACAGCAGAGCTTTAAAGGTAAACGACATGATTGGAGGTAGTCCTCAACTTGGGGTGAAACTACTCTAGAATCAAGTGAACTATGCAAGGATTCTACTGTGAAAATCTTGTAGTCAAACGTTGACTCATACTAAAGTAACCTATGTCAATATCCCTTGTGGTGTAATTGTGTGGCTCCCTATGGATCTTATTTTTGTCTGGCCCAGATAAAATGAAAATACTAGTATGTTTAAGCTTGATTCTCCTTAAGTAAACAAATTATAGGCAAATCCTTCCAGCTGGGAGATCCATTCCAGCTAGTGTACAGTTGGTATATATTTCAACTGATTTGGTTCTTGAGGCATATTTTCAAGGGTTCCTAATCACGTCTCACTAACCTTTAAAGCCCAAGTTTAGTTTTGGCAAATGGTAAAAATGAAATTCTTTGTAATTATGTTTTTAGATAGATTTATATGATCTATTAATACACTGAAAATTACTCGCTCTGAAACTCTACCATTTTTGAGAAATTACTAAAAATGTAAAATGTCGGGGGGGGGGGGGTCACGACATTTCCCGTAGGTGATGTATATACCACTATAATGTTCTCCAATAATTGAAACATCACAATTTGTCACTGTAGACAATTTTCCGTGGGTTTGATGTTGTTTTCTGATGTCTGGGGTGACAATATAATTACTTCGTGAAAGAGTGACGAAAAAGGTTGTCTGATCGACCAAACTATATTTGGGCTTTAAAATCAACATCTCTGTCAGAAGTACAGTCTATTTTATATCAACGTGCTGAGTGGAGTGTTGTTTGTGTATCGGCGAAGATTGCTGAATTTGCAAGCCTTTACGAACAACATTGTGCCAGCCAAAATTAAGATTTTATCACTCTTTTGTCCGGCTCCGACGCAAAGACAATTTCTGCAATTTTTACCAAGCTCCTGAAGGTCAGATGGATTTACGAGTAATACAAGTCTAGACTAGATATACACGCGAGGCTAGTTATATTCCAAACGAGGGCTGGTAGTGTTTAGAACAGGCGGAAGGCTAGTCTAAGTTCATAGACTGTTCTTTGTTTTTACTCCAATCCAAATCCCTTACCCTAATCCCAATCCCCAAATCAGAGTGAACCAAAATGCGGACTTTGACCAGCTAGTCTAAGCTTCCAGACTCACTCCTATAGTCTAAGACTCCATACTCCTTTGAGATTGAAGGAGACAAGGACGCAGTCTGGAGATTTAGACTAGTGGAAGGCGCAAGGCTGGGGCGGTGAGCTTGATATGTTGTCTGAAACATTGACTCTACGACTAGTAGAATCAATATTTACCCATTCCATGGAAAGAAAGCACTTTTTCTTTCAATTCGAGTCACGAGTCTTCAGGGATGAAATGAGACAGTCGTTCATACTTTATAGTTCCAC
This sequence comes from Eucidaris tribuloides, assembly GCA_001188425.1. Classification (NCBI taxonomy): domain Eukaryota; kingdom Metazoa; phylum Echinodermata; class Echinoidea; order Cidaroida; family Cidaridae; genus Eucidaris; species Eucidaris tribuloides. The sequence continues at coordinate 6,410 of JZLH01S0284530.1, forward strand.
TGTCCACACTTAAAGCCCACTGTCCAATCAACTCAGAGGGATGTTAACCTAGTCTAAAATACAGACATATCACGAATATGTTCTGTGCCAGCTGGACGAGTCTACATACTGCCGGAGAAAAACAAATTTTGTATTTTATTTGTTGCCCGTGAGTAGTCTACATACTGCAGGAGAAAACAAATCTTGTTTTTTTCACACCAAGATGGCTGTTTCCGTTGCATTATGGGTACACTAAGTGCCCAGCTTTTTTCATAATTTAAGTCAAAAGAAGACGTGTTCCATTACCTCAGCTAAGTGGCGTTGAAAGAAAGTATAATCCACTGTGTCTGGTGGTAGCGCCTAATAAGACTTGCTGTTATTGAGACGCGGTTCACAAGGAGAGAGTTTGGTCGACAATATAGCCTAAAGTAAACCAGTGTGAAAATTCAGCTGATAAATTCCTCATTGATCAAATGACATATAGAACAATTTCAAAACGATATTTAGTTCATTTAGTCGACTAGCTATATTTGAATCTCATGTACTTTTTCAATAAAATCGTGAATTAAATGGCAACTGGTAACAGATGTCTTCCAGACGTTTGTAAAAATCTGAGCATCAATGATTCCCCGATGCTACCAGCTTCTCTATACGGTCTAAAAATTGAAGCCCTGAAAAATTGCAGTTGAGAAACGATCATTAGTGCTTTAAAAAACCAGGCCCGGGGGCACGTACGCTCACCTGAAGTATCGCAAATCTCTACATCAGCTATTACATTTATAGTTGTGGCCTTGGAGCCTGAATATCTAGGCACCACATACCCAAATGAACCAGTTGGAAAACTTTGCAATCCGCCTTGCCCTACACGTATAGGCTGATTTTTCCACAGTTTAATAAATTTTTGACATCGTTTTTATAAAAAAAGGCACGCCCTAGTATCTTAGACATTTGAGCCTTTGACCCTACTTATGTGACTTGACCCCAATTTTAACATTGAGTGTCACTTATAACACGTAGCCATTTACCATCCAAGTTACTCACAAATGGTGCAATAACACCACAAGAACCATTTAACTTCATTTGACCTTTGACCTCATATGTACCTTTGACCCTAAATTATCATTGAGGTCCCTGTCTATGTATCTACCACCAAGTTTGGTTACAAATGGGCTTGTGGTTAGAAAGTTACCTAGTTTGGCCCTTATGGGCCCTGCCCCTGGCCCCAAGGGGGGCCTGGTGTACCATTCCAGGAACCCTCTATCCCCTCCCCTGAGGATCATTCGCCACAGTTTGGTCTAAATCCATTGATGTGAATGTGAATTATTCTCATAGGGCCCCATCCCAAAACTTTTGCCGCTCCTTTAGGGACCAAACCCGGGCCACCCTGGCATAGTCATGAGACATTAATGTAGCACATAAAGAGGTATCTACACACAAAGTGCTTACCTAAACTATTTCTGGATCTAGAGAAGATGTTTGAAAACTACCTACTTTTGGCCCTTTAGGGCCCTGCCCCTGGCCCCCAGGGGCCAGGTGTACCATTTGAGGACCCCTGAATCCCCCACCCCCTAAGCCGAATCAATCCTTGCCAAATCCAATCATGCATTTTGAAGAAGAAGCTGAAAATGTGTAAAAGTTTACGCACGACGCACGACGCACGACGCACACCGCACGACGCACGACGCACGACGAACGACGCACGACGGACGACGGACGAAAAGCGATCGCAATAGCTCACTTGAGCCTTTGGCTCCGGTGAGCTAAAAAGTGAATATCATTGAGAGACAATTCCAGCTTTCCCCAATAGACTGCTGTGTTGCAGAATTTCCTATCGGCTGAGAATAATTAATGTGCCAATTTGTATCTGCACATATTGTACTAGTGACAGCATAACTGTCCAAACTGTTGTATTCTAGGGTGTATATTTGTCCATTCAAACACTGTCAGATAGCAAAGTTCGACAATTTTTTAAACAGGTCTTCCACAGTGTTATATAGCGTCTTTAACCATGTTCACAGAGAGGGACGTACATGTATCTTATAATGTATGATACTCAACATATATCTGTATATTTGTTCATAGTTGGAAGAAATTAATGAACACGAAAGCCACAATATAATGAAAATAATGATAGGGTGATCTCATATAACCTCTATTAGTCCTGTCAACGAAATGTGATATAAATTATTTCAATCAAATTCCGTGGTAATGTAATTACATGCCTATATCAACGATCGGTAAATGAGTAATTTTAATCTCTATAAGGACAGCCAAACAACATTCTTATCTAATGCAATCAGATTTGGAAACATCAATCATTATCATGATTCGTGAGTCACATCAAACGTTCAGAAATCAATTTAACCTTTAAATATTTAAAATAGCTTTTTATTATGACACTCCACGCTCGAGGGTGACGTCATCAACAACTGCTTATTAACACAGAAATGCGCGCACGCCCACTCTGTTGGAAAGTTGACATAACGGTTTATCGGCAGATGAAAGAAATAAAACGCCCGAATAATAAATCCGTGCTGTGTTGTGCCGACAGTTTACGCCCCATTAACAAAAACATATTGCGTTCCGACTTCACTCATGCACCGTGGACAAGTTATTACTAATTATTCAATTTTGATTTCCATGGCAACAAGAATCACAAAAATATGACGTGCAATTGCCTGGCAAACGAAATGACTGAAACGCCAAAATGATGTCTCGACGAGATCTGAGGACTTTTGATGGATAAATACGTCAATGAAGTATCTAACAGGTTTGGTACCTTGGCATGTATGTGTGATTGATTCAACAGGTTTCCTAAACCATGGACCCTACACAATGTGGTTACACATTCATCCAGATTTAAAAAACAACAGGATGCACTACTAAAGATATGATCGGAAATTTAAATGTTTCTGGCTTTCGGTCAAAAGGAATATTAATAGATAGTCATAATAAGCGGCATCTCCCTTTGGTCTTTATCATCGCCAATGCACAGATTGTTCTTTTTTTATGATATTTCCTCAAAAATCAAAATCGAGAGTTCAGTCAATTATCGGAAAGTATGTGGTTAACTCTGAAGTCTTCTTTCAGTAATGAAAGTATTATTTATTCTTTCAGTAGTTTGGATTTTTTTTTTATTTTCGCCTCAATTATGAGCGTATAAAATATCATACGGTTATTCTTGGCTATCGAGTTACTATGAAATACTTTGTAGCATCTGCAGTCTCTCCCAAAACGGAAAAGAACACACCGCTAAAAAAAAAAAAAAAAAAAAAAATGATGCACAATACACGCGTTATCTCGATATTCACGATGTCATGTTTTTAGACTTAGAAAAAAATGTCTGCGTGAGTGGGTGATATAGTGCTTTGGTTGCTGGACAGCTATTCACATTGAACCCAATTAGGGAAAACCGTGACCAGAATCTTATTTAGAGACTTTTATTTATCAGTTTTAAATAAAATAATATAATATAACAAAATATAATGTAATGCAGTAGATTATCGTCAAAAAGAACACCGATATAACAAAATTTCGTCATTACAAACAAATTTTCCCGTTCCAAAGTAAGCATTTCTTTCTACAAAATGTATTTTAGAGCTTTTGCAACCCGAATATTTAAAAAAAAAATGATATAACAAAGTACATCCTAATGGTCCCAAGAAGTTTGTTATAACGAACGTCTATACTAAATAATAAACACATAGTTTAATATATATAAATGCATTTAAAGCCACTGGTTAACATTTACCACAGTTCAAAAAATGTGAGCTACATAATCCTTCACGGTCCAAGTGTCTTTGATAAGGTCTAAAAATGAAGCCCTGAAAAAATTGTATTTCAAAATGATTATTTAGTGCTTTAAAAAAGTGAAAATCGTAAGTGGACCAGATTCTCCTGCCCATTTCCCCCATAGACTTACTGTGTATAGATCTAGGCTATTTTCTACTCGCCACGAGTATAAATTGTTTACTCATCCATAACTTGCCATTGGCAGTGTAACTTTCCAAACTTTTGTATTCTAGGGTGTTTATTTGTCCATTCAAACACTACTATGTAGCTCAGATATCAAAGTTTGACAATTTTTTTATTTGAAGCTCCACAATGTTAGCCTATCACTTTAAGTGGGCGATCAAACGTAATCATCTCGTCATCGTATCTCAAGTGACGTAGGTCAATTTTTTGACGTACAAGGGGGCGGCCAATTTGTACAGACGATCAATACACGGCGACCCTTTACCGGAGGGGAAATAAAAGGGCTTGTAAATTAATAGGTTCCTGGTTGGCTCCTTGTTGTGTTGGTCAGTTGTAGAGTGGAATTATGACAGAACGACTTGGATTTGACCGCAAAGGGCAGCTGGCTGGACCCGAGGGTTACTAATTGAGCCAATCTTGACCTGACCTGGATTAATGAGATGGACAGTTGGTCATCGTTACGACGTGAGTTATCAGCACCGTCACTATCGTGTATCTTTAACCTCACCAGCAGAAAAAACAACAACAAACGACATCCCTTGTTTTAGCACTCAAATGTCAACGGTTTGCTGCCAAGTACACTATATAACATTGTGGAAGACCCGTTTAAAAAATTGTCAAATTTTGCTAATTGACATATCTGACAGTGTTTGAATGGACAAATAAACACCCTAGAACACAAAAGTTCAGACAGTTATACTGTCACTGGTAAAATATGTACAGATAAAAATTGGCACATGAATTATTCTCGGCCGATAGAAAAATCTGCAAAACAGCAGTCTATGGGGAAAAACTGGAATGGTATCTAAATGATTTCTACTCTTATAAAGCACTTATTATATATATTAGAAAGCTGTTTATTCGCATATCAGTACCACATGATTTTATTTGAGTTTGTTTCAATCTTCTGTCACATAAATGGATGAAAGATCAATATAATAAGTGTGTCTCTATAACATTGTAGAAGCCCCATTTAAAAAAAAAATGTCAAACTTTGCCATCTCACATCTGACAGTGTTTGAATGGACAAACAAACACCCTAGAACAGAAAACGCCATTTTTGACAAATTCGAGTCAAGATGAAATCGCGCTTCAACTTCAAAGTATTTTAAAGACACTATATAACACTGTGGAAGACTCGTTTAGAAAATTGTTGAAATTTGCTATCTGACATATCTGACAGTGTTTGAATGGACAAATAAACACCTTAGAACATAAAAGTTTGGACAGTTATGCTGTCACCAGTACAATATGTGCAGATTCAAATTGGCACATTAATTTCCAAACAGGCGATAGGAAATTCTGCAACACAGCAGTGTATGGGGGAAAGCTGCAATGGTCTCTCAATGATTTTTACTTTTTTAAAGCACTTAATGATCGTTTGAAACTGCAATTTTTTTCAGGGCTTCAGTTTTAGACCGTATCAAAGACACTGGTCGCATGGGGAATCATGTAGCTCAGATTTTTTTAAAGTGGAAACATTGTTATACAATGCCTTTAAGACAAGAGATAAGATTCATTATATTGCTTGAACTGTTTGAAATAATTATCAATGCATAAATTGTACCTTCCCATTAGTCATTTAAAATCAGTGGGTAGTCGAGATATTTGGTTGAGTTGAATCAACTTTTAAATCTGTAGCACAAAATGAGCCTTCTTAGAAGCCCCACTGTCGATAGGTCAATAAGGGAGGGGGGAGGGCAAAGATATTTCGAAAAAAAAATAACGTAAGCAACCTTACGTGAGGGGTTAAATACGTCATGAACTCTTCAGATCTACACAGTGTAGCAATGCATATTCCTGAACATGTGACTGTATCCTTTCTCTTGAAGCTCCTTGGTTGAATTACCCCTAGACAGACGGTCTTTAATGGCCTGCAAATCCGTAACATTAAGCACCCATAAATGGTATAATTAATAGCCAGCTACAAAATGGTATAATTTGCAGCCACGGAGGCCGACCACTAAAAAGAACCGGGCACCTATGTCGATGATCATTCACGTGTACATCCATTTATTACACAGAAAAACACATAGGCCTACATTCACATTTTCCAGCTAAAGTGTTCCAACCAACTCGTTTATACCAGTAATATTATACAAGGCCGTTCGTTGAATTGAGTGCCTTTCTTCTAGAACGTAAATTGCGACACACTCAAGAACACTAACGCATTACGCATCTGCAAATTTCGCTGGGGACACTTTAAAGCTATAGCCTATTCTCTCACTCTGCACTAGTAATAGCTATGTGTATCATATCACACGGTTGTTGACCCAGCAAACATGAATTGCCGCCATTTGTTGAAAGTCATCAGGTGGAAAAAAATTCCCATTACTTGTTCAGCGCTCTCAAGATCGATGTCGTCTGTACGATATATACCCTCTTAAAGGTAGGGAATCTTATTTGCAACCCTCCCGTAACAACAAAACATTATTCATGCCCTTTGGCTATTTATAAAGGATTTGCCTGTGAAATCTGAAGATCAGAAATCACTTAGATGTTGAAAAATGTGCAAAAAATCAATACTTGTGTAGTATGTTCTAGGCACACGGCATAACCTTCATGGGTATATCAGGCTGATTACAGTACTTATGCAATACCTGACGGCCGTGCTGGCACGTGTCAAGCAATGAAAGGAATGCAAGGTCATCTACGTGTTCAAAGCTATTGCACTATGGCACTATCCATGGAGGTAAAGAGACCTACATGCACTGTCTGAAAATAGACTAATAATACAGGTAGAATTGTTGTCACTAGCGACAAAACAATCGAATCGAAGTCAAACGTTTACTATAATTTCACTAAAACTGCGTTTCTAGTTCCATACACTCTGTTGAAAGTTCTTAAATAGTAATGTCTACATACCAATGTATATGCACAATGTTAAATTTTAGACGTGCAAAAGAGATACCCGGCCTTTAAATCCGGGGTTCTTTCTTTATGTGTTGACATCACCAATGTTTGTCACGTGTATTCGGACGTGTACTGGATCACTAAAACTCAATCCATCACCTCCATATCTGCTAGACGATTTCCAAGAACAGACCAATATTGACCGTTTTGGTGTTTTATACATTGGCACGAAATTGTCCTATAAATATTTTTCTTCTCTTGCCAAAGTGCTGCTAACAATACGCTCAGATTTTATGGATAGTTGTACTAGCCGAGTCATTATACTGGAGCCACAAAAGTCCATGCAGTTAAAACAAATGTTGTTATGTATGTATAGGCCTACCTAGCCAAATATCGGCATCATCTCTCATGTGCTTTTACCTTTTAACTTGTAGAAAATGATGACGGGTTGTTATTTTAATTGTTATTGCAATATCGTCTTAAAGGTATTGGCTAACATTTACCACAGTTAAAAAAAATTGAGCTACATGATTCCCCATGCTACCAGTGTCTTTGATGAGGTCTAAAAATGAAGCCCTGAAAAAATTGTATTTCAAACTGATTTAGTGCTTTAAAAAAGTGAAAATTGTAAGTTGACCGGATTCACCTGCCCATTTCCTCCCATAGATTTACTGTGTGTACACCTAGGCTATTTTCTACTCTCCCCAAGTATTAATTGTTTATTCATGCATAACTTGCCATTGGCAGTGTAACTTTCCAAACTTTTGTATTCTAGGGTTTTATTTGTCCATTTGAACATTACTATGTAGCTCAGATATCAAAGTTTGATATTTTTTTTTAATTGACGCTCCACATCGTTAGCCTATCACTTTAAGTTTTGTCGTCATTTTCCATATTAGAATAACACTGGAACATTTAGACTTTTTAAAGGCATGGTTTCTCGTTTGCAGCCCCCAGAAACACAAAATAACATCATGCCCTTGGGTTCCTTCTAATAGACGTGTCTGCAAAGTTTGAAGATTTAAGTGATTATGTAGAATTTATGCTTAAATTTGGTCGTGTTAATGAATGCAGATGGTACACACTTTTAATTTGTTAATAAATTTCACATAGTATGATAAACACCCACGAAAGGCAAGGGTCTGAACGTAGACTAGTATTCATAATAGTGTAAATTATACTTTAACTCAATTCAAAATCTAACGGTCATTATCATTGCAACAGAACTTAGTTTCTAGCTGCTGCTTTTGTACTTTGCTAAAGAGTAAAGGTTCTTAAAGGGTATAGACCAGCGATACCAGCGTATTCACACAATGTTAAATTTTTCGGTATCCAAAAGAGATGCACTGCCTTTAAATCAAAGCTCTAATTTGAAGATTTGGATTTTTAGCACAATTACCGGAAGATGTGCTAGGTCAAAGTATTTTCTGGTCACTGTGACTCAACTCATTTCCTCAGCATTGCCTATTATCTATTATCTACAGATATATAAAAACAACATGAATCATTGATGCCATGGCCAGCGAGTAGCACGTTGTGATTTTTTCGTTGGAAAAACATTTATTTAAACTGTAATAATGATGGATTGTGTTTTTACCCTCGAATATCACAGACTTTGCAGTAACAGGTTCACCTCGTGTCAATTCAAATCCACCATTCACCCAAAACATATTCTTTCTACATGCTATAGTTCATCGGCTGTCTGGCAGAAGGGCCCTACTGGCCTAGTATATGTTCCCAACAGAAAAGTGCCTTCGAAGTAGATGTTCTCTAATTTGAAAAATATTGCCTCATTTGATATTTGCACTTTAACAGACTGGCAGAAAGATCGGAAAATATCACACAACTTGGATATCAAGTGAAAAGAGTCAGTGGTTTTCAAGTTGCTGGGAACATTATGCTAGAGCCCTTCTGCCGGACAACCGACGAGTTATCGTGGTGGAAAGTGAACTCCTCATTACAACATTCAAATTCCAATGCCCAATCCCACTCCTGACACCAATTGTGCATACACTACAAATAATTCCAAACCAACGTGTTTCGTGCTGTAACTGCAAAAGTAAGTTATGCCAATCCTTTGCTTATCACCTTTTCTCCTTTCAGTGGCAACATATCTGACAACTTATGATATTAACAATACAACATGCTTTTATTAACAGTCTAAATGACCACATTATGTATTTTTGTTTATGGTAAGGATAGACTGTGTTGTGATATAAAAGTATATCAGACATATTTTAGAAGTGGGTATCGTTTGAACTACTGTAGTATTTATTTGATCAATCAGACATATACTCGAATTATATCACCCGGATTGAATTCGCTGAGGAATGCAATTTGCCATGCATGCGGCATGTGCACTTTGTGAACATACATGTCCGACATACGTGGACCCCCCTGTAGAATAAAATTGACGGGGCTATCGGCTATCAACACAGGAAGTTTGAGGACTAGCCTGGCCTCGTCCAACCGAATACGAGACTTCCTCTACTTTTCGCAGATGAAAGTGAATTTTACAGCTACATGCACAGTTGTAACTACAATTTTACAAACACTATTTCATTACCCCATTTAGCCTTCACACGAGACATTATTTTCTCCGAATATCTTTAGGCGCACTCACGACCAACGCATCGCGAATTTGTATCGTCGAAAACAATTAAAGGAAGATGTAGCCGACAACTAACAGGAATAAGTTAAGAAAACATCACATTGTGCGTATTGTGAGAATTATGTTACATGGCGATGAAGAAATTCTAAATAAGGGGTGTGACACTTACCCTCAGCAAGGCCCTTTCAACACGATTAATTATAGATCTGTTAATTGTACGTCTTTGCGAAATTTTTTCATTGAACAAGTCCGCCGAAACAGCTACAGTGGGAGGAGCTTATTGATTCAAAAAGAGTGCATAAATCAATACGATGCAAACACGCGTCGGGCGGCATGCATCGGTAACGTCAGGTCAGCTCAAGGCCAGCGCACATGTGATCTGATTGGTTGACAAGAACTGACAGTTAATTTACCCCAAACCTTTCTTAACTTATTCCTGTTAGTAAAGCATACAGGGCCAGTACGTATATCTAAGAATGGAAATACAACTTTCTAATATTAGGCAACCTTTCGGCCACACCTCAGCAGAACAACTCGCGCAGCTGGTAAAAGAGCAATAGCATGTAGCTAAGCAGAAGGGCGTTAACAATAAACTACCTCTAACTTGAAAACCATCGGTTTATTATGAAATCAAAGCATTTCGTTCAGTTTAGGACCTTCTTTCGGTCATTTAAGTGCAAATATCAAATTAGCCGATGGTTGTCAAAGCTTTAGTAGAGGCAATTTTACTGTTTACGTCCTTCTGCTCAGAGCACATGCTAATGCCCTTTTGCAAGCGCCACAACGAAATGTCCGTCCGTTAACAATGAATTGCTCTGATGTTCCTACACATAATTTCCGATGACTTCTTGTCAAAGACACATACTCCCTTTTGTGATAAAAAACGGAGACCACATAATGCAGAAGACTTCATAGGAAATGGACCCGCATGATGCACTTCCTGGAAACTGAAAATTGCCCTCGTCAACAATTTCAGGAAGACTTCTTTGTGACTGACTTGACTTTCTCTTTCACTTGTTCGGTGTACGCCCAAGTGGCGGCCCAACACGTTTTGTCACAGAAAAGTTAATATCACTTGCATAGAAATTTTACGGGGGCAAATTTCCTGTTATTTTTTCTTCGGGGGAAGGGGGGGGGGGAATCACGAATATGGTCTACGAGATTTGCTTTGATGACTGACTGAAGATCCTTGATCCTAAGTAGG
>JZLH01S0284530.1:20130-34177 GCA_001188425.1 Eucidaris tribuloides
TTTTTCACGTGAAATACATGCACACCGCTACTTTTTGATCCTTGTAACACATATTTGACTGAAAATCCCCGGAAAATAGGGTTTTATAATAATTTTTTTATAGGTCAGTGAAAAAGGCCAAAAAACGGCCAAAAAGCCGTTTGGCCGGCACTTTGAATTCTTCCCGGCCAAACGATCTAAAAAACGGCCAAATTCGGTGTTTTTGGCCGGAAAAAGGCCAAACTGGCAACCCTGTGCCGCACGAAGGATTGTTCAATGGGGATGCTCCCCGAGTGACAGTGACTGGGCGTGACGTATCATGCCTAGTCTACGTCGCAGCCCCTCACTAGTGGTTGACCCCTCCGTTGTGTACGTGGTAAGACCTCCACGAACTATCATTTCCTCTGCATTCCAAGGAAATTTGAAGATGTCTTCGGGAAACTGACTGTCTTATTGAATTTGAATTTAATAATTGCCCTAAACCAGAACTGTTATAGGCCTACCATACTCCGACTTTATAGAAAATAAAAATTTACGACTTGTGCAAGAATTTCTAACAATATGTGATACATGTATAACTTCAGTTATTTTGTGAACAGTAGGGAGATCCACAAACAGTCAATTCCAACAAAAAAAAGTCTTGACAAGAACTATATCTTAAAGAATGTTGATGATGATTCCATATGCAGAAATAAGACATTTAGACAAATCTGAGGACAAAGCGACAGATACCGAAAATGGTGAAAGGTGGAAGATAGAACGAAACTAATGTCACGTGCGATAGGTGAAAGTTTCGGCTCACATTACCTCTCTTTGTTTACAATGCCCGTCACACGATACCACAGACTTATATCATGAAGCTGAATAGCTGGTTGATACATTACATGCATGCTATACAGCGCCAAGAACCACGTAAGGATATCATTGTATAATTTTGGTGTACGGCGAAAGATGAATTTTTGTGGTCTTTAGATAGTCTATTATTGTCTATTAATGCCTTGAAAGGGGTATGCTCTTAAACGCTTCCATCTGTGAGAAATTAATAATACAAAATTACATAGTATTATCTGTTTGCTCATCATTTAGAAAAATAATAATAATGATAATAATAGCGCAAAACTATTATTCCAATGCGCTGTAATTATTATAATCATGTCATTCTAAACAACTTTCGGTAGGTTTGATAATGTTTCCTCATGTCAGGCGTGACCATACCATCTTTATGATAAGAAGTTTGTCAGACCAACCGAAATATCACTGAAGTCTCATTTCCTCAAAAGAAATATTTTCTTGGTGATCGTACAACATGATAGCTCTGACAACTCCAAGAGGGCGTACTTGCATTTACTAGAATTCACTAGGTGCTTTGAAAATGGTTGACATAATCATTGTCGGATCTACTTTATATGACACTAATAGGCCTACATGCATATATTGGAAATCAAGTCATAGAACAAAATCATGCTTTTGTTTATTTAGTCGTTTGTTTTCAGTTAGACCATGGATCTAGGTCCTGTATGACAGGACAAAAACCGAAATGGGTTTCATATCAAAATAGAACGATTAATGGGCACCATGAATTAATTTGATATATTACACATACTTTTCACCGTTTATTTGATGAAAGTTTTTATGGTTCTGCAAAATATTTTCCTCTCTGAATCAAACATAATTCACAGACATATAGGAATTCGGTCAAGCAGATATCCACATGCTTCAATTCCCGAAGTAAAGATCGGGTGACTAAAATAAAATCCCAAATGAAAACATCTGAAAAGTTGACAATTCGCATATGTCCACATTCCAAATACGTTGCATTTATTTTGACGTAGACTAAAAACGGGTATACTCTGCCTCAGTTAAATAGCGCGTTAACACCTCAGTAACATTTTTGTATGTGGCTGGGAGATGCAGTTCGTTTAACCTACAGTTATAAACGTGCGATTACAATAATTATAATTCCGTTGACTCATAAGTAAAGGAAAAGGAGATCAGATAGTAAAGTTTGACATTTTTTTTTTAATTGAAAGCTCCACCATGTTAGCCTATGTCTTGAACCCCCCCCCCCTCCCCGGGAAAACGAGTGAACTTTACTTTTCGTTGGGCTAGCTCGAAAAGCTTGTAACGGCCTGTCCTCCCTCCTCCCCCGCGTTTGGAAAATTCTGGACCCGCCACTGCAGTTGATACAAAGCAACGTGTGCCTCGCCTTACGGATAGTCTGGCGGACAGACGTAGTGAATGGACCAGTAAAATAAATTTTTCTACTCGGAAGAGGCGGAGTCTGGATATCAGAGTACATACGGATAGGTAATGGCCCCGTGGTCTGTATGTACTTGACTTGTGTAGCACCCTGGACTATTCCTGAGAGAAAACAGGCATGCCATCACAGACAGACAGCATCAGACTCGGTCTGAAAATTACAGGAATGGCAATAAATTGAAAACATAAATTTCGGAGATATTTGCAATGTGCAGTGATTTTTTTTTTTTCAGCGAAGACGTGACGCGATGCAAGTATATATCAAATCATGCACTACAATTTTAAATGTACCATTTTGCATTATTGTCTTCGCCAATAAAACAACACAAAAATGAAAATAACAATATCAGGATATGTAATTAGAATACATATACAGTAGTGTGACAGTATCACAAATAGTGTTATGCCCCCCCCAAAAAAAACCCTTTAAATGAATTGTTTCATAATAACGACACACAACATGGATAACCACGCAGACGACGCCTGAAGCTCTCATAGTAGGCCTACACATAGGACATTAGAGGTCTGTTTCACATCCATGGCTAAATACGGCCTAACGAAAGAAAGAAGCTTCTACCGGCTTTGCCAGGAATAATTGTTCATTTTCCAAACCCACATATATTGCTAACTGTTAGTAAATAATATTTGGCGGTAAATCTAGGCCTTATAGATCATTAATCCAACAAAGTGTCATAACCTTGGCCCGGGTCACATTACTTTTAGTCTTTAATCCCGAGTGGATCAGATATCCATGAATCACTTAATCCGAACATTGTTGTTGATTCGGACATGGTTCGTCCGAAATACGTATTCAAGGATACAAAATGGCAAATATCATATATGCATACCCACGAGAATATAATATATATTTTTACACTACATAGTCGATTTACATTGTTCTCATTGAAGATGATACCAAGTCTCGTTTCCAGACTATGCGACTCTTTCTTTCTTCGTCCAGAGTACATCCAAACTGCGTAAAGGCGCCATCACACTATGACGAATTGGCATTGCGTATCCATTGCGTATGGAATATTTTGACATTCGTTGGCATACGCTAACGTTCGTTCGGGAATCGTTTTGACGTCGTTTTTGAGTCGTTTTAATACGCAATCATACGTTGTTGTTCGTTCCGTACGCTGAAAAATTTTAAGCATGCATAAAATTTATCGACGTATGCCCAGGGTTCAAGCCATGCGCAGTGCGTACGCTCTGAAGTTGCAATGCGAACGTTTTATTCGTCAACAGGACGGAAGCGGTAAGTGACCAATACATTTCCATTGATCTACCATAAGTGATACCCTTTCTCTGCGAACGTTTTGCGTGTTGGCAGCGAATTAAAGATAAATTTACTTCTCATTTTTATCCATATGGGCTTATCATGCTTATACTAAATTGTGCTTCAGGTATCTGGGTGTGTTTGTATCTGTGTGTGTGTGTGTGTGTGTGTGTGTGTGTGTGTGTGTGTGTGTGTGTGTGTGTGTGTGTGTGTGTGTGTGTGTGAGTGTGTCTGTGTGTTTGCGCAAGAAAATTGCACACCTTACCCCATAGGGTTTGTTGCTGAAAATGTTTTTACTAGGAAAATGTCTCTGGTAATAAATTGTTGTTATCGAATTCGGTATATATTCATTCATACCGTAGGGGAAAAACTCTTCTATTCAAAATGCCAGATTTTATCAGATTTTCTTCTCCGGAAAAAAGTTTCATGCAACACCCCCTGATCAAAATATTTTGTCTATTCCTCATAACAGTTTTACAATACTGTTTAAGAATACGTATAGGTGAAAATTCTACATCAATCAAATTCCAGATTTTCATAATCAATCATAAAGAAAAGAAGATCTTTCTAATAAAAACTCCATATTTAGTTACCATGAAATTTAATAAGTTCATTATTTTGGAACAGTAAAATCACCAATATACAACACGTTTGCAAAAATATTAGCTTATCATCATTACCTTAACCGTTGGCCAGAATTCAGGTTATTACTAATTTTCTCACGCGAATATTAAATTGAGGTAAAGGTTGCCTTTCGTATCAATTTGCCCTGGAATTATACCATATGAGTAATTTTGGTGCTTCCTTTTTTATACTATACAAATACAAATCTTGGCTCTCTTGGATTTCGGCATACTGGGGGAAATTAGATACCCAAACTCAAATGATGGGACAAAATGACGTTGAATTCAAGAAGGTATATGTTCGTAAATGCACACAGACACCATGTGATCGACTTGAATTCGCAGACTGTACGCGTAGTGTACGCAAAGCTCGGTAGTCGTTCGATTAGAGATCGCTGTCTGTAAGTTAATGATAAGTTATGAAATGGTGATGGATACGTTTTTGATTCGTTTCGATTCGCTGTCAGTACGTTCGATTCGGTTGAATTCACCCATACGGAATTCATTCGCCGGGAATGCTGTGCGTATTTGAAATTTTTCAATTCGTTCGCGGTACGCAATGCCAATTCGTCATATAGTGTGACGGCGCCTAGTCTCGAAAGTAAATGAAGACACTAGTCTTAGTCAAAGCAGTTGACTGAAGATTGCTGTTTCCTTACCCAAATAGGATGGGTTAATGTAAACTTCTGGAAGCTAGACTATCAACAATCATGCGTAATGACATGAATGAGGTATTTTTTGTGCTTTCAGTCAAATTTGAAGACAGCTACTTCCCCGTTCACGACCAAAAAAAGAAACCTAACAAAAAATATCCCATTGTTGAACAAATCTGTATAGTTTGCTCCAAGCAAGTCTGTTCATAAATCAGTACATATATTTAGCCCAAAGTAAGGCCATCCGTGTGGCTGTAAATCTTTCTCAATTAACGAATTTGTGTCAAGGACATAGCACCCGCCAAAACACTTGCCGCCAATTTATCTTGAATCGTCTGCTAAAATATAGAAATGAACTTGGCCGCATTGTAGCATCTCAAATCAAGGTGGATTTTGTATACAGAAACATTTTTCATGGTTTTGCAGTAGGACTTGCCATTTTCATTTTTTCTGCACTCTTTTTTTTTTTGGGGGGGGGGGTTAGGGGATCAAAAGATAATCTGACTGATGTTAAGAGTATAATAACTGTTATGTAGCGATTTATAGAGATCACTGCAAAGCTGTGTCGTATGTACTAGAGGCCACAAGTTCTGTGTCCGAGTCCGCAATTCAACACCCGACGCACATAAAGATGTCACACTCGAGTAGGACTCGATGACAGCACTTCTGAAAACAATCGATGGAAGAAACACTGTCATCTACGTGTTTTGTGTAAAATTTACGATATATTTTGGAGACGTGAGAAGGTTTTTAAAGTGTTTAGACAAAGTTCATCAACGCTGTATTTATGCGGAATGATTTGCGTTTATAGACAGTCATGTCTGCATGCTGCAGTGCAGCGCAGTCAGTCATTTGTTACGTATGAAGATATTGAATCGATTTGTCAACGAATTCCACTTACATGTACCTCACTCAGTGTTGACAATTTTATCAAGCCCTGTCATGACGATATATTTTCTCGTAAAAGATCGTTGAAGTTTATTGCTATGTCATAAATATAAAGCTCGGGAATCCACTGAGGGGCACAAAATGAAGGGACTCTGACACAATGTCTAAATCGTGTAAAAACTCTCTTTATCCCCAATATCACCAGCAAGCTACTTTTGTGTGATTCCCTCATGTCTAAAATGATATGGTAAATTGGGGTTTAGTTTAAACTTGAAAACGGGAGAAACGCAAAAGAAAGTATCATCGATAAACCTCTCTGTATTTCATAAAGTATGGATTCACATTGTTTAGTTTCTAGTCTCCCCTTGTTTTATGTTATTTTTTTTCCAATACCTGAGCGAAGGGCTGACGCTCGCAGGATTGAGCAGGAGATCAGTCTAGAATGAGTCAGTAGACTAAGATAACCATCGATAATATTCATGACCATTTAAAAGTATATCGCCATTTATCGTACACATATTCGATGTGGTACAATCTATTTCGACCCAAATTATTATATTTTATATTAAATTCCAGTATTCCTTCAAAAGAAAATATCAAGGGATAAAATATCAGATACTTCTTGGTCATCTGAGTCATCTTTTCCGTTACCATACAAGCTTATAGCAACCACTCCACAAATTTTAAATGATACATTGGTGTTTCAACAAATAAGTAAATAAGTCAATGAATAAATAAAGAAGAAATACACAAATACATAAACAACAAACAAATAAATAAATAAACACGTAAATAAATAAATGAATAAATAAATAAATGAATAAATAAATAAATAGATAAATAAATAAAAAATAAATAAATAAATACATACATACACAAATAAATTACAAGAATAAATAAAAGTTCGCCTTTACAACCACAGTAATTGTAGGTTATGGAATGGTAAATTGAATTCGGTTTACATGGATTGGGCTTTGTGTTCGAAATAATCTATGGCCGTCTTTCGCTGCACATGTTCCGGTCATCTCAGATAAAATACCAGATTTCGTTGACGTTTAGGAACGAGTCTTTATATTGGTATCTAGTCAGGTCACGGATGGGGTGAATATTCTGTCACTCCGCATTATTTCATGAAGATATATTGCGCCGCGGTCAGGGGAATTGTAAATTATCTGATGGCTTACGCCCCCTGTCGTCGGCAAACTAACGAGTAACGACCGGTCATTGTCAGACGTGATGACATCATAAAGACCCGTGTCGGGTTTTGACGTATTGGGGAGGCCCGGGATTTTCAAGAAGAATTGCTGATATGCATTTCATACCATATTTTATAATACTCCAGCTGCAGAATGAGATATTTGAATTCAAATTCAACTAGATCATTCTGCGACGAAAATAGATTGAACATGATTTAATAAATATTTTATATCACTGAAATTTACAAGAAGGGACGGAAAGAGTGAAAGAAAAAAGTAAGGAAAGAAAGAAGGAAAAAATAAAGAAAGGAATGAAGACTGAAGAAAGACAGGAAGGTGGGAATGGATGATTGAAAGAACGAAAGAAGGAAGGAAGATACAAAGAAAGAAAGACAGACGCAAAACAGAGAGAGGGAATGTAGGAAAGAAAGGAAGACACAGAAAAGAATGAACAATAAAATAAAAAAAAGATATAGCGACAAACCAGTCGAAACTGTGGGGAGGGGGGAGGATAAAAAAAGTAAAACGGTTATCCATTTGCTTTTTTACACGTTGAACCTTTATGCATAGGACAGTATCATTGACAGAGCGGGGGGGGGGGTACACGTATCAGATACTTTCCTTATTTTTTCCACAAAACGTCTCAGCTCCTAATCCTCATTTCGATTTCGATATGGTTTCATGTGAAAATAACCCCCATAATACTGCCGCAGTGCCGCTACAACTTTGTGAAGGCCTATTTAGAAACCAAAATTCAATTCGAGTGTTACTTTGTTTCAATGAAGAGCTCAGGGTGAAGACACCCCTATTTCATAGTGAATATCGCCACAATATACTCAGTTGTAGTGCAACAGGGTGTACAGGCCTATATTTAGAAACCGAAATTTAGTCCGAGTGACGATCTTGTTTCATAGAAGACACAACCTAACTGATACGTGAGATGATGATTACCTACTTCGACAAATACCAATCTCGAAGAATGCAAAATTCATCCGGAATCCAACCATCTTCTCTCTACATCTCCTAAGGAAGAAGAAAATGGGTCAAACGTCTCATCCATATGCTTGGAGAGGGAGGAAGTGTTGCATTAGCACGCGAGTCAAGTCCGCGACCCACATACTTCTCCTCCACTGCGTATATCTCGCTGATATCAAGTTCAAAGACATCCATCCGGTTGTATCTAATATCCATCCCTAATCTTACCCCAAAGGAAGGAGAGGAAGAAGGGCAACATCTCGAGAGCTTATCAGTGTTCAAAATGAACTCTTCACGAGGAGACACGGACCGTCTCGGACTGTAATTCTATCACGATTATTATTTTTAGCGCTGTCTCTGCTTTTATTGTAAATTTGTCACGATGAAGTCTCCGTATATTTTTTTTTTAGCGCTGCAGGTGTGACAGGAAAACCTGGCCGCTCAAAAAACACTGATCCGGGGCGAGAAATTGTTTTTCCTACGAACGATTAGTTTGACTTTATTTCTGACGGAATCTCGGGTGGGGAGGGGGGGGGGGCACTGTCATTACAAGGTGTACACCATGCGCGTGTATGGATTTAAAAAATGGACCCTAAACAAGCAATTATCTGTTGATCTCAGAATACCCTAAACAAGTATTCAAATCTGAAAACATATACCCTTTTAAGTAAACCTTCTATTAAAAGTATACTCTTTTTTCTGATTTTGGCGATTTTGATACCCTTTTCACTATACACGCGTACATCACCTGATCGTGAAAAACAACCCTTGTTGACCCCTGCCGGTGACCTTTGACCTTTTGTGACCTTCTGCTCCCATTGAGACATCTACCACCCAAGTTTGGTCACAATTGGTCAAATGGGGGCAAAGGTATGGGCCATAAACAAAACTTGCTCAAAAAACTTAACATTGGGCTCAAAAAAGGTCATTGACCCCTGCCGGTGACCTTTGACCTTGTGGTGACCTTCAGCTACATAAGAGACATCTACCACCCGAGTTTGGTCACAATTCGGCAAATGAGGGCAAAGTTATGGGCCATAAACAAAACTTACTCAAAAAACTTTAACATTGGCTCAAAAGGTAGGCGACCCTGCTAGTGACCTTTTAAACGAGCCTTTGTAATTGACGATTCATACCTACTGAGACACTCTACCCACCAAGTTGGTCACAATTGGGCAAATGGGGGCAACAGTTATGGGGCTATAAAGAAAATTGCTGTCAAAAAACTTAACATTGGGCTCAAAAAGGTCGTTGACGGACCCTGACAGTGACCTTGACACTTTTGACTGACCTTCAGCTCCGCTGTTGAGACATCTACCAACCCAAGCTTGGTCACGAATGGCGCAAATGGGGCACAGAATTATGGGCATAACAAACTTGCTAAAAAACTTAACATTGGGCTCAAAAAGGTCGTTGACTGGCCCTGGTGGTGATCCTTTGACATTTGTGGTGACTCAGACTCCCTAAGAGGACACTACACCCAATTTGGTTCACAATTGGGCAGATGGGGCAAACTTTGCTCAATAAAACTTAAAGGTAAATGACATGATTGGGTAGTCCTCAAGCTTGGGCTGATACTATTAGAATCAAGTAAATATGCAAGGATTCTCCTGTGAAAATCTTGTAGTCAAACGTTACTCATTCTGAAACAAACAATGTGCAATTAGCTAGTAACATGGAAACCTGCTGTGTGGCTGCTCTAATGCGGGGGCTTATTTTTATCCTACCGGCAAAGAATTAAGATCTCCTATGTTATGCTTGATTCTCGTTAAATAAACAAATTACAGACAAATCCTCCCAGTGGGAGACTCCACATCTCTTAAGTGAAGCAGCTGGAATAATTATTTCAACTCATTTGTTCTTAGGCATTTTCAGTGGGTTGCCCAATGATGTCATACCTTAAAATGGCTCAAATAGGTCCGATGACCCGATGCCGGTGAAGCTTTGACCTTGTGGGTGAGTTAAGCTTCCTAATGATACTCTACCACCCAAAGTTCGTCTCAATGCAAATGGAGGAAAAGTTATGTTCCCATAAACGAAACTTGGCTCGCAAATCTAAAACTTTGAACTATTGGGACTCAAAAAGGTCATTGACACGCTCCGGTGACCTGTTGACCTTGGTTGTAACCTTCACACACTTCAAAATTTGAAAATATGTAGCACTTTCCGGAAACGGACACACAGACGGACGACCAGACACCATAACAGTTGAATCCTTTAGTCTCCGTCCACTCGTCGCTCGACAAAGAAAAAGTGCAAAAGCAAAACAATATTGGTTATCGAACACTGCACGATCACAATACGTTTGGGTTTTGTACGCTTGTGCTATCAATAGAGCACAACGAGCTCCACTCGACATTTCTTTTCTTTTTGTATATAGAAGATGCAAATCAAGGTTTCTTCCCGTAGGGGAAACCCCCTACCATACGGGATTTTTGCCAAACTGTATTCGTTGTAGGGGATACCTACGGGGAATGTGACGCTTCCGTAGGGGAAAGTAAGTTTTTTATTTGATGATTTGATGGGGATGGTAGGGTCGTTTTGACAATTTATCAGAAATATTGTTAAATCCGAGAAAGATTTCAAGAGGGATTCCGTCATATATTCGTGCTTTGTTAAGTTCATCACTACGATCAGAGGACGAAGGAAATTGTGATCAATTTATTGCAATTTACTAAAGGTATTTAGTGGAAAGAGAATTTTGGCAGGGAAACATACTTTGAGGTAGGTGGAAAAATATTGGTGTTTTATTGAGGCGTTAAGGGGGAAATAAAATTTTGAAGTGGTCCAAGCTTCTGTGCACAACAGCCAACCAATCACACCGTCCATAACCAGAGTGCATAAGCTGGTTTGGGCCATTAGGGAAGGTTGACATCTTGAAGGAGGTGGATACTAAGTTAAGAAGAAATCAGTCTGTGTGAAGGTCTAGAAAGAGGTACATTAACTGTTTATTTTGCATGCTAGAGCGGCAAAAGCTTCTGCTCGCTAGAGGGGAGGGTAGGTTGCATCCCCCGTCCCAACCCCGATCACGTCACTTTGTAGGACAGCTAGTCTAAATGTTGAAAACAAGCCTTGCTTGTTGAACTGCATGAATTTTTTAAATGAATAGTAAAATGAATAAACAGCAGTAATAGTTGAACTAGAACTACGTTTTGGTACGAAAGATTATCGTGATTCGACGCAGAGGGTCTGATTTGACCACGACAGCACATCTCATACTGCAATTCGGGTCTTAACGGCAGTGAGATTTACCCGGAATAGACCTGATAGAATTTTAGAATCAGAGAATGATTGATCATCACGATTTCAGCGATAAATTGATAACCCGGAGACCGCATTATATGTCTCGCTCGATGGGCTGCCAGGTCGTGAGACTACACCCCAGTGTTTTGGTTAACAGCTTGTTAGTTCGGGCGGTAAGACATTAATTGGCGTAGGAAATTCTACTGAAGATCACAGAAGGCCAGACAGAGGCTACAGGTGGACGTCATAAAGTGAACACCGATAACCGCAAAAAATTTGAGAGTCAGGGTTCCATACATAGGGAGGACGATCAGGTGAGAGTAATTATGGCTGTGAGAAATTACAGATCCATTCAAAATATTTTTGTATCTATTCCCATGGTGAGGAGTGGCCGATTAGATAGATTTAATTCAACTGGTGTTTATTCTTTAACGAATGTTTAGCGAAATGCTCTGATATCAAATATGTTTTCACAGATTTCCACAATATGGCAAATGTAATGAGCAGCAGAATCGTTGTGTGTATAAAACACTACGCGCTGCATGTCAGTTCAGTCCAGCTTGGTTGGGGTTATGTATCTAATTTTTACCTTTCAATCGAATCCCATAGTTTTTAGTACCGAATCCCTTATACTAGTCTGGTTTCGAACGTTTAAATTAACCCATGCTTATTCGATAGGGTAAATAAGTATTATCATGGAGGTACTCTCTATACCTCCATGGTATTTAATCTTGCAGTCAATCTGAGCATTTTGTTAGCATGGATAAGATAAGTCTTGACGCAGTCTTCTATCCATGGGTCTTGACATGACTCGTTCACAGCTGTGCGGTCCCAGCGAGCAATCAGCAGGCTGTGTCCTTCTTTGGCAGAATAAAATCGGCATGTGCTGAAACCAAGATTACAGCTTAACCGACCATTTTCTTGGTTTCAGACCTGAGGGCATACTGATATAGAGAAGAAAAGGGACAATTCTATACCATATCCTCTTCCTGGTCTGAATTCCTCTTCAGCAAATTCAAATGAATACACGGTTGGACATGAAGAACACGTTGATTGCACTGTAGTGGCCTGAGAGAAAATCAGGGAGTGGTAAAAGATGAATGATGCCCCAACGAACTTTCCGCCGAATAAAAGTTGTTCAACACGAGAAAAGCGGCAAAATTGTGGTAATCTTAACACCTTGGCCAAGGGACCTCCCGGATGTGCCTTCTGTTATCTTTTTGAGATTTTGTAGAATCTGTGACCGCAGCGATGTTTAAGGTATGAGACAAACTACTGTACAGCACCTTTCTGAGTTTCTGCGCAATGTGAAGTATGTCTGCGTATGTTCCTGTCGGAAGAACGCAATACAGTAGCGGGCGTATATATGTGAACATGAGATTCGCGATGTTTTATCAAAGCATTCGGCAAATGGGTGCCGTCCGGAGACTTATTGTCTGTTGAGATAAATTTCAAAATGTGGAGCGCTTTGGGGAAGTATCGCGCAAATGCGTGGTCGTGAACTTGTCGGCATTAGTGGCGTGGTTTATGGTGACACCGGTAAAAAAAAAAGCGCGTGTAAAATTAGACACGTCTGTAATGATACTCCTATATTAGCACATGATGATTGATCGTATAGAAGTAGAATTAAGATAACCGGTAAATGATACAGATGTCCGGATTTTATAATGGTGTTTACAGGAATGATCTATGGCGGAGAGTAACCTACTTGTGATCGTGAGGCTTTTTCAGCCACAGTCTAAGTTTTAGACCTGTTCTCACTAGTTTTTTCAATAACGCCTGACAATTAAAAGACAAGGGCTGTATAGAATCTTAGACTATAGTGGTGAATTTGACACTACTAGCTTTTTCTCTTTTTACCCTATACAGTTCTTTTTACCTAATCCTAAAGGGAGTAGCTATACAATCCTGTCCGAGATTGGGTTTGTGATGGGGGGTAAATTAAAGAGAGTCTACGATCTAGGAACTATTTTCAAGGCCTTGCTCGTAGGCTTCTCTTTTTTTCGTACCACTCAGAAGCCGGGGAGCCTTTGATGTATTAACAGTATGTGGTCTAAATTTACGATGCATTATACAGTTGTTATATAGAAGGTGACATCGTGGGCGTGCTCGTCAGGTACCGCGAGCCGTCCACACAAATCACGGATGAAATACAATACAGGAAAGAAGTTGTACTTCAAGGGCACAGCGCGCATCTAACTAGTAGATAGTACTCGGTCAAATCACCAAGACCGGGGTTCTGTATGACGATTCCTGTGAGAAGTGGGCCATGACCCATTCGGTGGAATAAAGTGAAATTCAAACATTATTTTTATCGGATAAAGGATCATTTCGAAGCAGACAAACTAGTTCAATCAAGATATGACTCGTTCAATTAAAGTGACCTTGGGTTGTGGTAAAGAAAACTTTAGGCTATTTGAAGGCATTATGACTGATCGGGCGAGTCGAGTTTTTCAACCATCGGCAATGCATAAGTAGTATTAGCGAGTGAATATTTAGATTATCGTATTCTTACTGGATTAATTAGTGCACCTGTCAACAAACGAAAGATGATTAATACGGGACTCTGTATATCGTGTAAGAGGATTTTAGAGTTATAATTATTGGCAATAATTCTTAACCGACAAGAAAAGCCTAACATCCCGACTTTATGACACTATTTCTCATATGTGAAGACTGCGAAAATAACATATGAAAATTATCATTATCAATGAGGTTTTAGGAATCATTTGACTTATGATCGGGCATTGAATATTCATGAGTGTACTCAAGGAACTCAAATGAATAATAGTCAAACGATGATTGAACGTGATATTACATTTATGTTGTTGCGAACCGCAATAAAACATGCATTCGCATGCTTCCTGAAGATGTTACGGTGGAAAATGTGACAAGACAAAAATATTGGGTTCGATCTGAAATTACTTCCGAAAGATATTTTGTATTCGAATT
>JZLH01S0284536.1:13096-23102 GCA_001188425.1 Eucidaris tribuloides
CTCTATTGGGAAATCTGGTGCTATTCACAGGCCTTAAACTGGTCCTCCTCTCCCTACTTTTTTGGGAAAATCATAATTTTCTTATTTTCTGTAAAATCCTTATTTTCGACTTTTTGTAAAAAAAAAAAACCTTTGCAATAGGTTTAATATTTGTTTGGATGTGTGTAGTCCTTACAGGTTGTTGCTGAGAGTACTGTAACTATACCATCATCACCTGTTTGTAAGCAACATTTGTTTCTGTCGGATTTTTGCTTTTTTGCCAATCTTGGAATTTTTTCCGCATATTCTGCATGTTTCCATTTTCTTTGGGGTTACTACTCGAAACACTACTTTTAAATATCCTACTTTTCTCCTACTTTTGGGAGAATTTTGCTCGTAATTTTATCGTACTTTTTCAACCAGGCAGAGTTGAAGGTCTCCAATGTGGTACTATTCATAATTGTTGACATGTAAGGAGTTAAGGTTCTTGTGGTTTTCTCATCCTTGCGAATGTCATATGTTTGACGAGCAATTACGATGACATCCTGCGAAAGAGTGAAATTACACCACGGACAATGAAATTTTCATTTCTCGTCCTAATTGAAAATTGTCACTCTCGGGCCGGTCTTGACTTTGTCAGTGGAACTCGCTCGGTAATTAGACGTGAAAAGCCTGTCATCCCAATTCTAACAATTTGTAGAACCTAGGTCTGTAAGCTTCTGAAGGAATCTTGTGAAGATTGTTACAGACAGGTACCGATGGTAACTCCTTTCCAACATTCATAGACGAGTGTGCACATGAGTCCAATTTTATGACACTAGGACTGACATATTAAAGATAAATGATATGATTTGGGGTAGTCCTCAACTTGGGGTAAAACTTAACTAGAATCAAGTAAAATAGTCAAGGATTCTTAGACTGTGAAAAATTTTTAAGCAAAAATTGATTAATTTTAAAAATACTACCATCAGTATGCCTTGTGATAGACAAATTTGTTGTGTAGTTTTTGATGGGATTTAATTGTCTCTGGCCGCTAGAGAAACAAATTGTTGGTATGTTCATGATTGATTCTCCTCAAGTAAACAAACTCAAGATAACTGCTTCCAGCCAGGACTTCTCCAGCTTATGTATCTTTGGTATAACCAGTTTGGTTCTAAGGCATTTTTTATTTCTCCCAATCATGTCACTGCCCTTTACATGTAAGTCACAATACTTGCACGAGATACATGTATTATATTATTACGGACTCAAACACTGAACTTGTAGATTTGGAACAGTCTACTTTTTAATTTTTTTACATTGTTTTTTTTATGTTTGAAATGACAGTAAGCTGTACCTTTTGAAAGATTGATGAAAAATGTGGGGTATTATCTCAAACTATATTAAGTTACCTGTGATTGACAAAGGGGACCTCAGTGTTAGGCTTGTTGTCAACAAAAATATTGCATATATATCTGTTTATAGTTCAAACTCAACTGTGGGTTATCTTCAGAAGGAAGCCCACCCCGCACAGTTTGAGGTAGCAACATCACATTTCAAAACTCAAGTTTCATAATTTTACATGTATACACAATGAAGACTATTATCTATAGTAGCAGGGAATCTTATTCTATCTGAATACAATAATCATATGTATGACAAAAGTGTCCTGATTGTCCATATGCTTTGTGATCTGTCAGTACCTCTCCTGGTGAGAATTGGCTTCTGAAATATCCAATAAAAGGTCTGCAGGTAGTAGCATCAAATTTTAAAACTCATGTTTTATAATTTTACATACGGGCAATTCCACGAAAAACGTTACCCGGGCTCAAAATCATGAAATCTGTAATAATTCCAAAAATATATGTGCTACAGTGATAGATTTAGTATCACACAATAGAACTGTTCGAACTCTTTAATTTGAGGGGTATTTGAATACATATGAAGTATATTTAGACATACTTTTCTTCAAAAAAAAACATTTTCTTGCAAAATTTTCTTTTCAATTTTGAAAAACACACAATCTTTGAGTCTCATTATTTCATATTCAACAGCACTTCAGAATTAATTTATAGTAGTTTTTAGTTAAGAAAGGACCAAAAATGACTTAATATTAGCTTTATATTAGTTATCAAATGGTTTTAAGTATGAATATGAGGACCTAAAAAAGTGGTCCGAGGTGTAATGTCCGTAACATTAAAAATGTAATGTCCGTAACGCAACATTTATAGTCCTGTATGGGATATACTGAATCTGTTGTACGTAATTGTCATCCTACAACTTAAACAGGTCTTCAGCACCCACTTCAGAAGAAAATTGACTTCACTTCATGCTTAAGCTCACAAAATTTTTGACAAATGCGTTGGTAGGTGCAAAGTCTTGTCCAAAAAATGTAATGTCCGTAACGGCAAGCATTATGTGTGATAACTTCCAAACGAAAAACAGAAACTAATTCAAATTTAAAGTGTTAACACTTCAGGGTGACCTGTGTGAGATTTCCACAAAAAGGTTCAGAATGATAATGATGATTTCTAGAAATAAGCCCCCAAAGTTGCAAAAAAGTGTCTGAATGTAATGTCCGTAACGCTGGAATTGCCCAAACACAATGAAGACTATTATCTGTAGTATCAGATTATCATATTGTGCTATCTGAATACAATCATATGTGACCCGTCACCATGATACCCTGATGAAGTTGTACAACCCAAAGGTAAGGAAAGTGCCAAATATCACAAAAATAATATAATGTATGAAAATGAAGTGTCTTAAAAAATCTTAAGATTTATGACCTTCACATGTTGTAAAAGCTTTATTTATATTTTTCAGAAAAGTGTTTTTCTGTTGATATGTTTCATAAGATGTGCGATTACATCGGGGTATCGTGGTGACAGGTCACGTATGTATCACAAAAGTGTCCTAATTGTCCATATGCTATATGATCTGTCAATACCTCTCCTGGTGAGAATTAGCTTCTGAAATATCCAATAAAAGGTCTCGGGACCTTGCCCATTTGCAACGTAATTAATGACTTCCTCCATTTATGCTTCCCTCTCTGTCTTTATCTCATCAGCAGTGTGAGTCCAGTATCCTAGACACTCAATGACCCTTTACTTACCCTGCACTGCAGGGGTGCAACCCCATCCCTGACCTCCACAAATGAAGCACCACGCGCTACCCCGGGGTACCGCTGTACCTCGGGGTACCACGTTATGTAGTGCCCTCTTGTGTCCAAAACAAGTATTTTCTTCTGTTATGATGCCGACGATGCACAACAGATAAACATTAACTGACAAAATGTGGGGTATAAACTGAGGCTGGGGTTGTTATTTTTACACCCTTTAGTGTTGAATAACATCATTTTCGAAATACATTTTGTGCAAAAAGAGCTTTTGAACATTGAAAAGCACACTGTAAACATAACTTTTACACGGTTTTGTAACCCATTGCACAAACTGAGGCTGAGGTTGTTATTTTTACACCCTTTAGTGTTGAATAACGTCGTTTTAGAATACATTTTGTGCAAAAAGAACTTTTGAACATTGAAAATCACACTGCAAACATACAACTTTTACACGGTTTTGTAACCCAGGGCACAGTGCTGAAAAATAAATAATTCAAAAGATGATTGATTTCTATTTGGTACCCTAGGGTACCATTTTTGTCATCAAATGTGCACACGCCATTATTTTTTGCCTCGTTCCCACTGTTGCGCAATCTGCACGAAAGCCACGATTGGCCATTCGTAGCTGATCGTGGAATATTTGTTAATTCTCAGAAATTTCACGATTGGATACCCTTGGGTGGCATTTCTCAAAGGCTCAAAAACTTTGTTAGATGTGTCCTCTTCAAGTGTAGATGGCAAGATGAATTGCATTTGATCTTGTTACGTATATACGTGTATGTGGGTGCAAGAACAGTATGATTAGATAAGATCTGTTGTGCTTTGTTATGATCTGATGCGATGATCACAGTGTAGGAAATACCCCAGGGCCACGGGCGATTTCGCCCTCGGCAGAGTCCAAATCGCCCTTTAAAATCCTCAAAAAACAATTCTTTGGGGCAACCATTTTCTTCAGAGTCGCCCTCATCTTTTACTACAGAAATTATAGGAAAGTTCACACCCGTATTTATCAAACATATCTAGAAAAACTGATCAAGTTTCTTATGATTATCGCTCAGAAATTGCTTTTGCGTGCCTGTTCATGTGCATTATAGCTCAAAAAATTCAAGAATAGCCCCAAAAATTCAAGAATAGCCCCAAGAAATTTGAGAATAGCCCCAAGGCTCATTTGAAAATCGCCCTTAAAAAATAAAAATTAATTCCTAACCTGGATGATCACGATTGAGAGTTTATCGCATTGATTGTAAAAAAGTTTTGAACCGTCCAAAATGTTTCTATGATCAACACGATTACCATAAAGGACCTCAAGATCTGATAAGAACTAATAGGATCACCACGATTACTTCATCCATGATAAAGACCACGATTTCAATCATGGCGTGAATCTTGATGGTGGGAACGTAGCTTAAGCTAAAATTTTGATTTACCCATTACCTCTGAAATTGTGTAATTTCCATAGAGTTAATACATAACACATCCAGTTCCCATAGCCAACAGGTTAAACTGTTAATTATTAAAGGGGGGAATGATTTACTGTAGATGTAAGGAGATTTCTGAAGTTTTAAAAATCCGGTATTGAGAATTGCGCTTATATTTAATTTCATGATTACAGTTGCATGTTTGTGTTTGTATGTGTATGTGTGTATTATGCCCATGTTTGTGTATACGTAATGTGTGTAAATTTTACTACAATCTAAGATTTTTTTTATAAATTATCTGGGATACCAGTTTTCAGCCAAAATCCTGAATTCAGAGCCTGGCAACTTATTTTCAGGCCATATTTTCAGGGTTTTTTTTATACAAAATAGCCCCTTTCAGGCCCTTGTATAAATGCTAACTGGCATCCCTGAAACGATAAAATATTGTTTTTGATATCACATTTTAGACAGGGATCAATCATGTTTTATACTTTATATACATGTAACTTTCTGTGGACAGTAAAAACATTTCCGAAAGGTTGTTTTGAACTTTTTACCCCAAATATGAGTAATCTGTTTATTGATTGTACCAAACCTTGGACATCACAGCAGTAAGCCACCTGTTATAGCATCTGTCTCTTTTAGGAGGCTAATATTCTCTCAAATCATTTTGTGATAAACTTGTGAAAGTTGACATAATTTTTTGTCTTCTTAGATCTTGCAAACAAATATTTTTAGTTTGGCTCAGGTAAGCTATTGTGATAGATTTTGTTCATCATGCATTTCGTTGTACTGTATGTAATTCATTGTGTGTGAACTTGTTACATGTTCATCTTCTGTAAAAGGCACATTTGGATTTAGACCAAAAAGGCATATCACAGTGTCATTTTCTTTATAAACAAGGGGTATTCAAATTTGTAACCAAACTGGCCAGAATCATCTGTATGGCCAGGGAATGCAAAGTTTTTACTTTTTCAAATGGTTCATGTGGCCCCATTGGTACCTGTAGATATTAGGCTCCAAGGGCCAAAGTTATGTGCAATTGATTTTCTACTCTCCAGGGACACCTTAGAGCTCAGCTAAGCTACATTACGAGCATCGTGCCTTCAGGGCTCTTGTTTTGTATTCATTTGTTCCTAAATGCACTTTATTGAAGAGAAATTGCAGGAGTGGTCCAAATTGGCTGCTTCCATTTTGGTAAGTAAATAAAGAAATACATAATAAATAAGTAAGTAAATAAATACATACATACATACATAAATAAATAAATAAATAAATAAATAAAGGAATAACACCTGTAAATAAATAGTATAAATTTAAATCACTGCACATAGATTTTTACAAAAATAACATGTAAAAAAAAAATTGGATTTGGTGCAGACGTGAAGGCAAATAAATCATTGATGTCTTTGGGAATCTCTTGGCAGAGGTCATAAAACATGTTCTGAATTTGAAGTGATCTTTGGAGGTTATTGTTATCTCAGTTGAACTATTCATAACATAAATAATCACATTTTGTTGGAAGCATAGATCAGCATACCAACAGGAGGCATAATATTTGAAAGTTTGTTGTAATGCATATGCGACGTACATGTAGATGCAAAATATAAATAGGCTGTAGAAATTATGTATGTATATTTCATATTGAACTGAAGAGCTGCCGTTATTTATGCAGCATCAAGACTTACGTACTGTACCATTGGTATTATTTATAACTCTAATAATATTCATAACCTAAATGTATGATGGACGTGATTCTTCTGCAGAGCATACACGTACATGTAGTGCCTTTGTACATGAACAAAATTTCTTTCTTTTGTTCTTTCCTGTTTTATCTGTGAATTTCACATTCCAGCTTGGCACCTATCAGCTTAGTGGAAGTACACTAAAAAAAGAACTTTAGGATACTTTATGACTTTTAATTTATATTGGCAGGACAAGGACATGTTAACAGTTCAGGATCATGGTATCAAGCCATTTGTCATATCAAGAGAAAAGAAATGATATGCTGAGGAGCTTAAAGGTAGACACCTTCATTGTCTCCAACTAGGAAGTGGGAACCTTTTCTGAATTTTCTATTTTAGTATTTGGTGATAGGTTTGAGACTGCTTTTTTTCATAAAAGTTTCACACTTAAACGCATTTATTTTTGAGAAATTTATGAACACAAAAAGAGTCATGGGATCTTTGACCGTTTTGCATTTGTTCTATCAGCGTATTTCAATCGAGCATACCATATTTATCTGGTTGGTGAGCGGTGTGTTTTTATTGGATTGCATTTTCTGCAAAGTTCGATCGATCGTACGATTGCTGGCTAAGAGTTTGTTGACCTGGGTTGCCGCAAGGCATTGTGGGTCCACCAATGTCAAATTTATCCTCAATCAAACACGCGCACAGCAGCCAGGGGTCATTTATTCCGATCATGTGGTTTTGTTGATTCCGGTTTATCACCGGCAAATCTGCAACGGGCTGTTTCTATTGATGTCGTACAGTATCTTACGGTATAGCTCGCCGCTCTTATCCTA
Organism: Eucidaris tribuloides; assembly: GCA_001188425.1. Classification (NCBI taxonomy): domain Eukaryota; kingdom Metazoa; phylum Echinodermata; class Echinoidea; order Cidaroida; family Cidaridae; genus Eucidaris; species Eucidaris tribuloides. The sequence goes on from JZLH01S0284536.1 coordinate 20,118, forward strand.
CAAAAAGGATAATTAGCAGCTAAACTTTAGCCCAGGGTTTCTGAATTAGTTTTGTTGAAGCGCCAAATTTGATATTGAAAATTTATAACGCGCCACAACTGCACTACACGCGAAGCGACCTAAGCCTCGCGGCGTGGGGTCCAGGGGCCCGCTTTAGGGCCCCTGGCTGGGGCCGAGGGGGCGGAGCCTCTCCCCCCCAAAGCTTCTCCCCCCCAAAGCTTTTAGATATGAGGCGTTTTTAGAAGTCAAGAATGGATCTAATTATGTAAATTACCGAAATACATATTCAAACAAATTACACAATTTATAATATTTATCACAGCAGGTCAGCAGCTTCCATGCAAAAGTGGCGCGTGTGCCGCTATTTGAGAACCCCTGCTGTAGCCGCTAAAAAGACGGCTAATGGTGGCTAATGTCTGTTTCTATGAGGCTCTTCTAGTCTATTAGCCAGTTCATTCCGGAAAACTAGCTTCAATAGAAACACGTTGTATGATCATGAAAAAAAAATCTTAAAGCCGAAGTTTAGTTTTGGGGATTTTTTGTTATTTGAAAGCTTATGCCCCAAAGTCATAACCTTGTAATAATAGATTCTGAATGTCTTTAGGTTTTTTTAAATTAGTTAATGAAAAATCCGGGGGGACCCCGGGGTTTTCGACTATATTTTAAAATTATAGCATCCAAATAGGGTTAAAAGGCTTTAACGGTTAATGTGTTATACCTCATCTGAAAGAGCAGACTCTGCCTCTTTTAGATGAGGTATAGCTCATATAACCTTTTTAAACCCCCCTTGGATGCTATTAATGTAAATATAGTCCGAAATCTCTCTGGGGGGCCCCCCCACCCGAGATTTTCTTAATTAATTAAAAAAAAAACTAAAGACAAAAAAGAGGTTTATGAGTTATACCTCATCTGAAAGAGCAGAGTCTGCTCTTTCCAGATGTAGGTATAACACATCACAACCTTAAAGCCTTTTAACCCTTTGGATGCTAATTAATGTAAAATATAGCCGAAAAATCTCGGGTGTTCCCCCCCCCCGCAGATTTTTTGATTAATTAATAGAAAAAAAACCAAAGACAAAAAGAAGTATATGAGTTAGTACCTCATCGTTGAAAGAGCCAAGAGTCTGCTCTTTCAGCATGACTGGGATAACACATACAACCTTAAAGCCTTTTTAAACCCTTTGGATGCTATAATGTAAAATATAGGCGAAAATCTTGGGGGTCCCCTCGAGATAAAAACAAACTAAAGCAATTCAAAATCTATTATTGCAGGGTTATGACTTTGGGGCATAAAGCTTTCAAATAACAAAAAATCCCCAAAACTAAACTTGGGCTGTACATTTGTCATTCCAAACCATTTTTGGTAGGTTTGATATTGTTTTCTGATGTCTGGGGTGAGAGCAGAATACTTTGTGAAAGATTGATGAAAAATTTGTCTGAACGACCAAATTGGGCTTGAAAAAAAAATCATGTTCGTGTTGAGGATCATATAAACAAATCAGTTATTACACATATGTTGCCCTTTTCACATTAGATAGCGATTCCGGGATTGCCTCTCTTACAATATTTTCTGTTTTGTATCTCAATTTCCTTTAGTGTGTATCACTCATTATATTCCTGCCAAACAAAATTTGAAAAGGGTATGCAGCATGAGTTGGCATGTGCTCCTCAGTCAGTTGTTGGTTAACTGGTTGGAAACATTGGGGGTGAACTACTTGGTTCCACAGTTTTGAAGTGATTCCAATCAAACTTGGTACACCTTATGACGTTGACATAGACGTGTAAGATGTGTGTGTGTCTATGTATGGCATTTGTGTTTTATTCTTGGTACACCTTATGACGTTGACATAGACGTGTAAGATGTGTGTGTGTCTATGAATGGTATTTGTGTTTTTTTTGTATGTTTGTTTGTGTATGTCATTTAAGGCATTAAAGACAAGAAACATTGTGGAAGACCCATTTAAAAATGGTCAAAATTTGTTGTCTGATATATCTGACAGTGTTTGAATGGACAAATAAACGCCCTAGAACACATAAGTTCAGACAGTAATGCTGTCACTTGTAAAATATGTACAGATAATAATTGGCACATGAATTATTCTCGGCCGATGAAAATTGTGCAAAACGGCAGTCTATGGGGGAAGCACGTAATGATAATTTTGAACAGCTGTAATTTTTTTCCGGGCTTCATTTTTAGACCTTACCAAAGACAGTAGCTTGGGAAATCATGTAGCTTACATGTTTTTAAATGGAAACATTGTTATACAATGCCTTTAACATGGTAAAGTTATTTTATTGCAAGAAATAAAACCTTGTGGAACGAACTACTACCACCCAATTTTTTTAGTGATTCATATTGAGACTTGTTTTCGACTCTCAAGTAAGAGTCAGACTATGGCTCTTTGGCACAACCAAATTGATAAGAAAAACAAGAGTGGGCCCAGCTCAAGTTGCCCTGTAATATAGGGTGCCTCTTATGTTAATAAGACATATTGCGTGACACACTATTAGTCAAAGTTTGGCCATAAAACTAAAGAGATAAAGGGAATGATATTTTGTGGGTTTATGTATCTTCAAGAAGCTCCTAAAACAGATTAAAAGTGTTAACTACTTACATTGCAAGAATAAATGTGTCTTAATTATCAACAGACCAGTTGATAATTTAAACACATTTATACAGTCAGTTATTTTGATGCATACATTTCTTACATTGCATTTCATAATATGTGTTAGCTGAAGAGACTAAACAATGCTTTTTATTTCAAGTGAGGATCAGTGAGGTTTACCATATTGACCCAGGTGAGGAAAAAGACATGAAAATGTAGTAGTCAATATTTGGGATGTATGAATTCTATGTTTTTTGTGGACAGAAAAGAATTAATTATTTCTATTATCTCACTTCTGGTCTGGAGTACTGTACATTCAATCTTTAAATTGGTAAAATATCATATACACATAGCAATTCCACCATGGGTCAAAAATGTAA
>JZLH01S0284537.1:5139-19660 GCA_001188425.1 Eucidaris tribuloides
AACAATCATAACTCTTGAACCGTTCAACCAAATTTGCTCAAACTTTCACTATTTTCCATCTTGTATTGTTCTGTACTCTCTGAATTTAGTAAGATGTCTGGGTTTCATTCCCCTTTAACTTGAGAGGAAAGGAATCTTGCTAACAATTCTGATTATGCTTTCAACTTGTCAATTGTGGTAAAAGCTTTTGGAAATAACACTCTTCTATCAAGCTTTGTGGTATTAGATTTGGTAGCACGAAAAATGCTTTGAAATCAGCTGCTAAATATTTTGAGTTTATTCTGAAGATATATCATGTCTGTATTTTCTAACAACTATTGTGTTGTAATGTTATGCAAGTTACGGTATGTGCATTCGCAAAACCTTGACCAATACCTCAGAAATATGTGTGCATTAATTGATGAATTGTTTCCTAGTTGCTTGTAGTTTTTTTTTTGTTCAAGTTGTACATCTCTTTGTCATTTGTTGCAATCCAAAAAGGGGGCATGTGCTGTGAATTCACCCTGTAGGTTAGGCAACTTAAACTTCATTTGCGTGTAGTTTCCAATATCAAAATAAAAACTTCTAACCCAAACATGATTTACTGTCAGACATCACCAAGACTTTTTCATTTGAATCGATGTTATGAGTTTGACTCTACTGTACAATGTTGTTTATTGGAGTCTTATACTCCATTTACATAAGGTAAAAGTCGTAATCGTATTCACTAAATTTGTCATTGAATTCATTTTTGTGATAAGTGTAAACAGCTAAGGTCATAATCGAATTCACTTGGGTCGTAATCAAATTCATATTTTTGAAAGATGGCTTTTACCGTCTTTTTTTCAAATGAATGCGCATTAATTAAAAAGTCGTAATCGATTTGCTATTTTTTTTGTAGTGTAAACAAAAGTCGCAATCGAATTCATTTTCAGCGTGACCTGTGCATGCACACTTCCAGTTTATTACCTAGAAAAGAAGTCTCACCGATGGCCATTTTATGACTCCTGATTGCTGTTTCTGTCCCGACAAGACGTATCATTATTTTCGACTTTCCAAGCAATCATTATTCACCAGTTTGAGATTTTGTTTTTCAAACATAATATTAATATAATTAGTTTTACAAGTATTGACAGCGCCAACATGATGAAAATGAAGAAGTACAGAGTGGAGGAAACTGGACAAAAAAATCATGCATTAATGGAATATGCCGACAAAGTAGATTCTACGCCGTCGGTGCATCATCCTCTTGATACAGCAAAACGATACACAAATCAACTGGTTGACGACCATGTTAATTGTTGTGAATTCAGCTCGAGTTAATTTTGAGCCGGAAGTTGACACACAGTGACGATAAAAAAAAAAGGGGGGGGGGGGCTGATAACTCGTAATTCATTTTTGATGAATGCAAATTCGTATTCGCCCTAGGTGTAAACAGGTACTAGATGAATTAATTTATGCTAATCGTAGTCATCATTGAAAACCCAAAATGAATGCGATTATGACTTCTGCCTAATGTGAACAAGGTTTTAATGTCATACCTTGTTTTAAAAATGCCAGAGAAAATGATTTCTTCCCACTGTCAATGCATTGACTGCCAGTACAAGACGCTTACGTGTATGCAATATGCTAATTGCTGATGATAGGTAATGTGACATAATGCATAATATTTTTTTCTTACTACATGTAACAAGTTTTCAACTCGAGTTAATTTACAGGTATTTATAAAACAGGTATTTTATTTCTAATCAGAAAAATATTTTGTATTTTCAAAAATTACATGCTAGTACGGACTGTGTGAAGTATAATTTATATGACATTCAATCTCTGTCATTACAGATTGAGTATTGTGGTTGATTTAAAAAATCATGAAAAAGTTTTCAATTGATCTCAAGGACTTCAGATCAGTATCCAGCGATATCTTCATATGTCTTTGTAATAAAGAATTTCATAATAACAAAATATAAAGTGAAGTGTTTGTTCTTTGTGAGAACCGTACTTCTTTGTAATGGTATTAATTTATGCTATTGTATCATGTAAGTACCTTCGTCATAAATTAAAATTGTTTTTGAATTTATGGCGCAATAAATTTGGAATGGAAGGTCTATGATCAGCAAAGTTTCTTCCTAGAGCTCATTCATTGCTGTGCTGTTTTGTTTTTGTTTTTCATTTTTTGTGGTCATCATTAGTAAGATAATAACTTTGTCTGTCTCACAATTATAATTTTGAAATGGATATGGAAACTACTAATTGTTACCATTTTGAGCTAAAATGGGAACAAATTACATTTTGTTTAAAAATACAATTATACAAACTGTATAGTTTGTAAAAGGTCTGTTATAGCACGGACCTACTGATTGGACAAACATTCTCATCAAATGTAAAAAGACATACGAATACCCAGTGCATGTAATTTATGCAAAGAGACACAATAATACAAAATACGTGTACTGTTAAAAAGTTTTAAACCCGTTGGAGACTAAGTACTAGTTAATTCGTGTTGGGGTCTATGGAAAATGCGTGTTGTAATGAAATCAAATGGTCTCCAAGGGGTTTATGATGTAAATTAAAGTTTCATGTTTTTCTCACCTTGTTGTCAGAAGCAATGTATATCAAAATTGAATATCGTTTTAATCACATAAAATGTACAGGTTAATAAAATTACTGTTGAGATGCACATGATATTTCAGAGAACTGATTAAACGTTTTAAAAGCAGAGTGAGGTAAATGTCCATGAAATAAAACAGGGATATGGGATGATTTTTTTTCTTCATAGAAATACAGCGGCGGATCGAGAAATTCTTCAGGGTTCTTTAGGGACGTGCCGGCCTTTGGTGAACAAATTTGAAAAGAGAGACCCGCCCCCGAGGGAAAAAAAAATTGTATAGTTATTCAAGTTCCAAATCCCAAATCATATGTTCTATTGTGCCAATAAATTGGAAACGTAAGCAAGAATCAAAGCTAAACAAAGCAAATTGTAACAAAAAGCAAAATTCGAAAACAGCAAAATAATGGTTGGGCGGCAAGGCACTCTTTATGGTGTTGGAAAGCCCAAAAGACCCTAAAATGTCAATGAGGTTTAATATTACAATTTTGTACAATTTTGAAAGAGAAAATTTCTTATTAGGTGATATGTTCCAGGGTACTGCTGCAGCAGCACTCTTACCACGATAGATGAACATTGATGTGGATTTATTGAATCCAGAATATATACACATGTACAGTGTGTCTCTAAAAAAAGTAAACCCAACTTCATCGACAAATTTTCAGAAAACTATAAGATATTTACACATTATTTTTTCATGGTTAGATAGTCCAATAAGTCCTCTGTCCAATTATATCACTTAGGTTATCTAACTCTCATGCATGACTGAGCATGATTCAACTTAGTGAACTGGTGTCAAATCATCACTGTGGCAAGTTATTTATTGCTATTGTCATGCATTCAGGGCCTATTTGAAGTTAAATTTTTGTCACATGTTAGGCCTATGATTACATAACAACTTCAGCAAAGGTTGTTCCTAACACAGGCACACTTTACATGCTTTCCAAACATGGTACAGTTGACAATTGAGCAGAGAGTATTCTTGGTAAGAAATCGTAAGAAATCAGACATTTCCTATGTCATTTGATTGATGAACTTCCAATCAAAGTGCAATTCTAACTTGCCACAGTGATGATTTCACACCCATTCACTAAGTTGAATCATGCTCAGTCGTGCATGAGAGTTACATAACCTACGTGGTATCATTGGACAGAGGACTTATTGGACTATCTAACCATAAAAAATAATGTGTAAATATTTTATAGTTTTCTGAAAATTTGCCGTTGAAGTTGGGTTTACGTTTTTTTAGTTTAGTACACACTGTATATATATATATATATATATATATATATACATTTTAGGTAAAACACCAACACTGAAAATTTGAGCAAAGTTAGTTGAGCCATTCTATAGATTTTAATTTTTAGCAATTTAAATATGTATGTCGTCCTGTGTAGATGCAATTCTGCCTAATTCTGTGATGTCATACAAGAACAATTTTCCATTGAGTTTGAATACTGCATTAATGTTCATAAACGATTATTCTCTTGGGCCTGTTTCATAAAGTTGCTTGTAATTTACGCACGATTGTACGAATAAATTGAAATACGGCAAAACAAATCTGATTCTCTAACTATTGAAATCACTTCTTGCTAATATTGATAATATGTAACCATAAATTAACGTTCTCACTTTGAACAATTATATGACGAGCACTTTAATGCAAACATTATATTGGGGCAAAATCTAACTGACAAAAAATATACTTTCTTTAAAATGACTTGAAAACTGTTGGCATTCTACTTAATACTTCATATTTGAGTAATTCGCAATAACTTTAGGAACAGCTTTATGACACAGTGCCCTGGTCTAGGAACAAAGCAACTGTCCCAGCACTTTGTCCAACGTATGCAGATTCATCTCAGCATGCCTGAGAAATACATATCTCAGAAACAAGGAGATTAAATTTTGTCTTCATGAAAACATGAAAATTTGTAAAAAAACAAAACAAAACAAAGAAATCATGTACAAACTCAGTAGAGAATTGTTCTTGCGTGACATCACAGACTTAAGCACTATTATGAACCCAAAATAAAAGCGAAGAGCGAGATACAGATTTATTCTTTAAAAAAAAATATATATCTTTTGAATGGCTAACCAAGTATCCTCAAACTTTCATTGCCTGATTAATTAAAATGTTCTGAATTCCCTGAATCCACATTAATGTGTGGGGACACTGCTCGTTTAATGTTTGCCAAACATCCAAAGTATCCCGGATACCACATCAAAGCGACAGGACGCCAAGTTCTTAGGAAACGGATACAGCACTTTGTTCTCTTGTAAGGACCTAGATAGATTTAGGAAATGTGCCAGACTCATTGTCTCGTGATTATAAAACTCAGATATTATTTACATGGTTCTTTTTATCACTGCACTGATCAATAGAATTTTCAGGATGATTATTTACATTACTGATTTCTTCGTTTACAAACCAAACACCCACCAACTCGATCAATCGATCAATCAATTAGCCAACTAGCCATCCGATCTATCTATCATCCATTCATCCATCCACCCATCCATCCATCCATTGTTGTTGTTGTTTTATTTCCGTATAATAAAAATCCAAATACATATAGAATAAATATACACATTGAATACGACTGGTAGTCCATTTCAGCTGCCACTATAATTGTGGCTACTGGTCTTCCATGGGGCCAGTTTATAACAATATATAATAACATAATTGATTAAATAACATAAGTATGTGACCCGTAAGCACGAAACCCCAACAAAGCTGCACACCCAAGTCTTAAGAAAAATGCAAAATAGTGTAAGATGGAAGAAATGAGAATAAACTGTCTTCAGAAGTCAAAGGTTGTATGATATTCAATCTCGCATAGTAAAAACTTCAATATTCATATCCTTCACCAAAAGTAATCCATCCATCCATCAATCCATCGATCCATCATTTTACCTCACAACCAGGAAAACCGACTAATAAGCCAATCAACGATAAGTCAAAATGATATTAATAATGAGGATAACCCTTTTTTTATAGTGCATGTCTGACGGTCTCTGTGCAGTGCTTCACAAGATAAATCAAAATGATTATTGAAATAAATTATTCTCACATCAATATAAACGAAATAAGTAAATCATCAATTTTACAATAGAATACAATACGTAGCATGCAATTACAAAACTATATTACATTGTAATTATATAATGAAATCATTTTTCTTACTGAACTGAAGTAAAGAACCATCATGTGTGTTTATCTGTGTATACACCCACAGTATTTTCCAAGCGGTATCAGGGAGAATCCCTCTTTCTGTAATTATAATCACAATAAAGTTATTTATGGACACATTCATTGATGATTATTTCTGTATAACAAATCGGGTAATTACTACTATAATTCATGATAATTGCTACTATAATTATTATTATAATTACTACTATAATTACTACTATAAACACAACGAAGCATGCGAAAATTCTCACAAATTACTCGTATACCAGCACAAGTTGGTTTCATATTATTTTTTCAGGAACTTCCCGTTATGAAGAAAACAAGCGGAACTTGGTACTCGAATTATCAAAACAAAATCAAAACAAAAAATGGAATCGACTTTAAGTGGCCAATCGGGGCCGTAACGGTTTAGGTGGCTTCTAATGGAGAAGGAAACTGAAAAAAGAGGACCATTGGACCATGCAGACACATGATCGGTTGAATTTTGAATGAAATCATGCGTAAACATTTCGTAACAAATGGTCCACTAAATTGAATTTTGATCAGTTGGTGTGTGTGTGGTGGGGGGGAGGGGGTGGGGGGGGAGGGGGCCATACCCCTAGCTTCCCGGTCTGCATGTCTATATGTTTGCAAGTCACGTAAAACACCAAAGTCGTCATACATTGGATGTCATCATGGCGATCAAACGTCGATTACTCCTGGCGGTTATGATTCTGGTTCTTGGAGAATATACAGGGCAATGCTTTGTCTTGGGTCGGGAGACCCAACAGAGTGGCGGGGATGATATACATTTGTTGCGAGGAAGACGGTGAGTTGTAACACAACGTCGTATTTTTATCCTTAAAAGGTAACAAGCTATGTCATCAGGAAATCTATGGCAGTGACGAAGTCAATGGCGAAAGCGTTGACTTTACCACCGGCTAAGTGCGTGATAGGTCTCCATGTGAGTGTTTCTTTTCATGAACTTCGGTTGATCGAAACCGAAGTTAGACAATTTAGGCCTACAAAGCTTTAATTGTGATTAATCATGTTATTTTGATTTGAAGAATGAGTTATTTGAAGTTAAAGGGTGCCCTCCCAACTATTAGTGTTTGGAAAATAGTTGTAGCCCAGGGAGGTGTAGGGCTAATGGAATAATGCCCCATTGATTGGCAAGTAAAAAAGTAAAGTAAAGTTAGGTTAAGTAAAAATCTTCAAATCATTGAGGGAAAGTGCAAGCGAGGGAGCGAAGCGACCGAGCCAGGAGCTTTTGAGTTTTGCATTTTATCAGGAGAAATTGTCACTATATAGCGATTTTATCAATGATTAATTAATAAAAAAAATACATTTTCTTGAAAAGTTGGGGGGGGGGGGATGACTGTACAAGCCATCCAACCCCCGCCTCGAAAAGAGAGGGGGGAGGGTATATCCCCCCCGCCATCCCCCGGGATTTACTCCAGTGCTTTAAACAATGTGTTCTCACGTGACAACTGAAGCATTGTACTGTGCCAGGAATCACGTGATAACGGGCGCCACGTTGTCAGGTTGTAGCCTTTGCAAACCAGTTTGCCAAACTGTCCCTATCATTAGCTATGTGCTCGGTAAACTCGTATTCCACATGTAAATTATATTTTAGAGAATATTTTTAATAATTCATACAAATCGGCTGAAAAAAATGTACTATATGTAAAGAATCACTTGTATTGATTATAGTGTTGAAATTATACCAAAACAGATAAAGTATAAAAAATATCACACACAGACACACACACACAGACACACACATACACACATACATACACACACAGACACAGACACAGACACACACACACACACACACACACACACACACACACACACACACACACACACACACACACACACACACACACACACACACACACACACACACACACACACACACACACACACACACACACACACACACACACACACACACACACACACACACACACACACACACACACACACACACACACACACACACACACACACACACACACACACACACAATTATCAATATAAGCCTCTCTGTATCATGATCAAATTTAATTTGGGGGCCATGCGACAGTGCTGAAGTCGAGTCTGGATTCGAGTCCAAGTTAGTGGTTTGTGGACTCAGACTCGGCGTCGAGTCTCAATATAAAAATAAATGACAAGGTTGTATTTGCGGACTCTGATTCGGTACTTGTGGACTCGACTCCAAGTCTGTCAAGCGTTCCCCCTTCCCTCCAATCTGAGGCTATCTCTGACTTTTTGCCGTTGTTTCAATTCAGTTTGCATGATTGAAATGACCTTAGACAAATTTGTAGACTCACAATTAATGGCGGTATCTGTTTTTTTCCCCCTGTAACTGTAGGCTGCTGCTTTTTCAATTATACCAGTACCTTATAATAGACAAAATATTATACAAACAATAAACGGGTGGGGGTTGTTGCATCAAATTACCAGCCCAAGGCACTTGGGAGGGATATTTTTTTTTTTCATTTTGTATCTATTTATTTTTTTTTGCAAGATGAAGTCTTCTAGGTAAGAAAAGATCCTGTTGCATGAAATGTAAGATAACATCTTTAAAACATGACCCTATTCATAGGTTTCTTAATTCTTTCATCAATTGACCATAACTTGGAAAAGGTGTAATTTCATATTGTTCTCTTCAAGAATACATGTATAATGTACCCAGTCATGCATGACACCAGTAGTACAAGTGTGGTATCATTGGAAAGGGGACAAGTCGCTCTTTATGAACATTATACTAGGTGTTAAAAAATAAAATTGGTTAATTTTGATATGTAATAACACAAAAACTATACACCAGATAATACTGGCATGAGTATGAGTTATAGCTGAAGAGTAAACATTTTTGTTGGAGGTGGGTTCAATACGATATCAATAATTCAGTTTAATGTAATTTATGCTTATTTAAAAAGTTAGAGTTCAGATTTTGCTCAACATCCAGTCCACTGTACAAAATTGAGACTGCACACAGTGCACAGAAATCAAATAGTGTGTATGAGAGTGTGTGTCTAGTCCCCACACAATAGCATTCAAGCAATGGACAATGGCTGGAATAGCACACATTTGAAACGTTGGTATGCCAGTTTCATTACGTTCAGGTTAGATAAATGCTTTATTAATACAAGCCTAGCGACTGCTAAACTATTCACTATCCACAGCCATTGCCGGTTGCTATTGTGTGTGGACAAGGCCCACACTCTCACACACACCATAAATTTTGATTTCTGTAGAGTCTCAATTTTGAACAGGGGGTTGGATTTTGAGCAAAATCTGAACTCTAACTTTTTAAATAAGAATGAATTACATACAAACTGATTATTGACATCGTATTGAAACCACCTCCAACAAAAATGTTCACTCTTCAGCTATAACTCAACTCATACCAGTATTATTTGGTGTATAGTTTTTGTGTTATTACATATCAAAATTAACCAATTTTATTGTTAACACCTAGTACTTATTAACTTTACAATAAAAACTAGTTGGCAATGTTTCAGCTCTAAACATAAGTTAGATTACTTTTTTTGATACACACTGTATTATCATGTTTACAGGAACGACCAAGACCCCGAATGGGATCGGTTGCTGCTTGTTCTACAATGGCAACCAACAACGTGCATGCAGCTGGCTGAGGTATACAATCGCATTGAAGAAAATAGTGTAGTGTTGCCAATATTTAATGATTCTAAGGATTTTCAGAAATAAATAACTTCTCTCCTGTTTGCCAATTTTTCTCGAACGTTTATTGATACTTTTCCCTGATATTTGTATTTCTTGAATTGAAAGCAACTTATTATAAGCCTGGTGTTCACCTTTCATTAAGATTTAGCAGTCGAAACTAAGTGAATTGCGTGAGAATTTAAACATTATGTTGTCTATGCCATCAAAAACTGAGTTTGTTGTATAAACACAACAAAAAGTACATCACCCCTTTTCAAAATACCACAACTATTTAACGAAGAAATGATGATTTTAAAGGAGTGTTTCTACACTCATTGACTAAATTCTGTGCAAAAATGAGATTGATATGTTCAGTGATGCATGAGTGAGCATGCATTTAAAGCAAAATTGTCACTTTTCAAAATTCACGGGAGTCATTTTTTATGCGAAAATAGCAGTATTTTTTCCTTTATTTATAAAGTATGCTCACTCAACCATGACATGATAACAACCTTTTATATTTGTACAACATGTTATGATATGTATTGGTAAAAAGTATCCGATTTCATTTTTTCAATAAACGTAATAGATTTTACAATTACAAACTTTAGGAAGGACGAAAAATTATCAATTGAGCTTACGGAATCGTAAAATATGTGAAAAGTGTCAGAGGACGTGCACGGGGGTTAAACGGAATATGATTAACATAAGTAGTGCTTAATCATTCACCAGACACAGAATTTGTTAAAATCCTGTGCCACAAATCCTCCAAAATAACCCTTTTGAAGTTGAAAAGTGACATGTTTGCCTTTGATACATGTATGTGCTCACTCATGCATGACTCGACGGATAAATCACGTTTTCACACAGAAATTATAGGCAATGAATACATAAACACTCTTACTAAATTATTTTGCTCAAAACGGTTTCGTTAAAAGTTATGGTATTTTGAAAAAGGGGGAACTATTTTTGTTGTTAAGTTTACTTTAGCAAAAATCGTTGTAGAAAATATTGCAACGAAACGTCCAAATAACAAAGTAACACTATTCGATACCATAGTAACCGTTAAAATGGGAAAAGGGAGGCCAAGAGACAATTGATGACTTCTGCAAAATGTGTGATCAACAACTAAAATAATCGGACAAAACAGACCCGAAATTGAATCAGGGGATGGTGGGGGATAAGTGAAACCTGTTGAATGATGGTTGATTGATTTGGGTGATAATTATGTGAAAACGACAAAGAAAAAAAATATGTGCTAATTCTTGTTTTTCCCCTTTTCTCTCCATTGCTTCGTTTCATCTAAACCAGGAGTGCCAGAACTCTCTTGTACGGAATAATTGGACCATCCATGGTTTATGGTGCGCAGTTTTTGTAAATATATCCAACAAAATGCATAGATAAATTAATATCAATAAAGAAATAGATAAATAAATAAATAGATGAATAAATAAATAAATAAATAATAGAAAGAAAGAAAGATAGATCGATCGATAGATAGATAGCTAAATAGATAAGTAATAATCAGGTAAATAAGTAAGATTCTAAAAAGAAATGTACGTTTGCTTAAAAACACCAAAACAAAACGAAATTTAGCATATCATTAAAAGATATTGATTTACAAACTATCTTACATAGGTCTACTTGTCCCAAAATATCGACTCCAGATGATAAAAAAAAACTGTTTAAGTTCAAGTTCAAGTTCAAGCTCAAGTTCAAGTTCGTTTATTTGATTCCATATACAATAACAAGGATAACATTCATATTTACAGTAAGAAAACGAAACAGTACAATCATGAAAGCAACAGAAAAACATAACAAATGACTTAGACATGATTAGAATTCAAAACACAATCCAGAAAACCATAAATGGAATCAGGGTAACTGTAATAAGACCAGTATTGGTTCTGTCGAGACAGTTACCCTAATTTTAGAACACTTTTTGTTATAGTAATGACAAATATTTTTGTAATGCAACCTTCATTTAAACGTTTTAGATTCACGTGTGTTTAATTTTTCTCAGCGGGCTATTACTCGGGCTTTATTATCAGTGTTTAGTGACTCAACTATACCTATCAATAGCAAAATGTGATTTTACTGAGGGTTTTTTTTATATCCCCTGAAACCCTTACGACCGGGCTTACGACCACATTTTTAACACACTAATATACAATGTAAGAAGAAAGTTGGTCACAATAGCGGCACCCTTTTACATGCGTATTTAGTATACCATTTTGACGTAGACAGGTTTATATTAACACCGTATCAGAACCACGGCTATGTTAAACTGGTGCTAATAAGCACCACAAAAAATGATGGCGCTATAATTGTGGCAAAATGACTCAATAATGTACCACACTTGCCATATACATGTTTGAAATACATGTCTAATAAACTCTCTTTCTGTTCTTTCTCTACGCCAGGCCAAATATCGGCAAAACTCTGAAGCCCTCATACTGTAACAAGAGTTGGCATTTTCACGAGGACGAAGTCGAGGTATATTTGAAGAAATGATGATGATGATGATTAATATTATTACTACTACTACTACTACTACTACTATTATTATTATTATTATTATTATTATTATTATTATCATCATCATCATCATCATTATTACTTGTCATTGTTCAAGACAATACATTCAATATATTCATCTGAAGTAAACTCATATTCAGTTGCTGATGCCGGGGTCTTCCCACGAGGCCGAGGGTCCGGTAATAAATCGGCCTCGTGGGAGCTCGGCCTCGTGCTGTCGCCGCTGATGCCAGGGTAAGGAAAGAAGAGAACTTCATCACTATCGCATAACGTGCTACATCCATTTTCCATCAACATTGAGTTATTCACATCGGCAAGGTTAACACCTACTTATCTAATGAAAGTATCAAATTATAATACCAAATTACTCAAGGAAAGTACAAATTTCTCGGGTTTACTTGTATGTTCCATAGGAGCGTGCGCAAATTAGGATAAAGATATGCATTTTCTCCACAATTACAAAAGAAGACTTAAACCATTTTGCAATAAACTCTGATTTTCTTTGAAAATAATTCTATGGAATTTGCTCCGATGACATTGCTCCGACGATTATTTGTACACAAACCCTAACCATAACCCTAACCCTAAACCTAACCCTAACCCTTTGCCGACCTTGAAACCTAATGACAACCCTAATCTTGTGTGATACTGTCACCAGAGAAACTATCGCGGGAGCAAATGGTGGGTTACCTTTGAAGGAACCGAAAAGTCGCATATCGTGATGCTTTGGAGGTGGCCTGGCTCGGTTTATATTTGGGGATACCTGTATACTTTCGGAAAACGAGCGCGCACAATTGTGTGCATTTCCCTATGCAGCACGCATTCACCCGTACGAAGAAAGGCGAACTGAACCCAACTGACAACGACCTTAACTCAACGGCAATTCTGTTCGCAGCTCTACGATTTGTGTTACGGACGGTCTTGCAATATGGGCAAGCGAATTGTATTGAATGTACATGGATTACGAGCGGCGCATCCCTTTAAAATTGCACGTAGTTGTCGACAGGCTACGGAAGTAGAAGAAGATCTGGAGGTTCTACTTGAACAACATAGTGTAGAGAATGTCGGAAAGTCTACGCATGACAATGGGGTTTTGGCCTTTACTTTTAAATTTTGAATTTTTAAAACGTTTGTCACTTGTTTTTGTGCTGTGAAAAAGATAATGAAACAAAATGAGACTCGTGGTGGTTAAAATGCTCTTCAAAAAGAAAATATAACTTAATAGTAGAGCGGATAAGCAGCCAAAATCAGGAGAATTGTGCAAAATTTGACTAAAGCATGAAACTTTCACCAGTGTTAGTACATGCCATAAGCTTTATTTTAAGATCGGGAGGTAAGTCAGATTTGACCTCTGGTGACCTCTAGAGGTCAATGACCTTAAATTAAGCAAATTTTGAGATTTGGCGTCATTTTGGTAATAATAAACGTGTTTGTGATGTACTTAACATGCATTTTTGTTACAATGGAGTTGCCCTGGCATTCCAGAGAGCATTGGTAATTATTAAGAGGCTTTCACCTTTGACCTTTGATGATTATGAAAGGTCAATGACCTCAAAATGTCAAAATATTGATTTGGCGTCATTGGTTAATGCTAAATAATATGATCCTCTAAAACACTTATTTGTGTCACGGTGGAATTGTCTTCATATTTCACAGATCAATATTGATTATCAAAAGGGTTTTCCTTTGACCTCTGAGAAGTGTGAAAGGTCAATGACCTCAAAATATCAGAATATTGATATTTGGCATCATTGGTTAATGATAAACGTGATTACGATGTACATGCATTAGGCAAGCATATGTGCTACAATGAAATTGTTTTCATATTCCGCTGAATGTTATTGATTAATAATAGGATTCTACCGTTGACCTCTCATAACCTTGAAAGGTCAATGACCTCAGAATATCAGAATATTGATATTTTGCGTCATTTGGTTAATGATTGAATTGATTATGATGTACATGCTTTAAGCATGCATTTGTGTCAACAATGGAATTATCTTTATATTCCTCTGAGCATTGATAATTGTGAACTGGCTTCTGCCTTTGACCTCTGACGACCGTGAAAGGTCAATGACGTCAAAATTTTATAGTATTGATAGTAGATGGATCGTTCATGGTCAACTATTTATCATATATGACCATGCATTTATGCTACAAAATAATTGTCTACTGTTTCCACAGAGCATTGGTTTATATGCTTAGGTATCGAACTATGACAGTGATAGGCCAATGACCTTAAAACATCAAAATATTGATTTTGAGATTGATTGGTTTCATGATAAACTGTTAATATTGTAAAAATCCTGCATTTGTTATAATTAAAGTGTCAAAACCATGGTCAAAACATATTCCACAGATCGTTGATGCAAAGTAACAGGTGTCTGCGCGAGGTTAAATACTTCAGAAAAAATAGGGCTTCACCTGATGTCGGTGACCTCAAATATCATTTGCACGAAATCATGTTGTAAGATAATCTGTGCAATATTATCATATTTGCACTGAACAAAGTCTGTATGTGTAGA
>JZLH01S0284600.1:24239-35083 GCA_001188425.1 Eucidaris tribuloides
AAGTCATTATTGGTATCAATACGAATACTTTTGGAAATCGATACACTTGTCAACTTCGATTGTCCTCACACAAACTTAGCAACCACCATGAAAATTCCAGTACAGAACTCCAAAAAAATGATTTTCAACCAAAATGTGTATTTTTAGCCCCATAATGGTTACATTGCCAAAACGAACGATTGAGCACAAGAATCCTGCTTGTTAGATATCTGTGCAATGTTCTAATTAGATAAGGCTTGCTAAAACTTTGGAACCAATTCTGAATTACAGAAGAAAAATCTGATTTTTCTCCCCAAAATGATAAAATTGGACATTTTGTCCCGAAAATAGACAAAATAATCAAAATGTTGTTATTAGAGTCACTAAAACCTCTAACAGGAGTCTCTAAACTTTTCAACTAAGACCAGTTTCCAAAGAAAATTGGCAATAGTGGGAAAATTTCATTTCTGAACCCCAACACCTGTTTTTATCAAAAATGATGAAAATATACATTTTTTGGCCCTCAAAATGACCAATTTGATCAAAAGACCAAAGGCTGACATTGATAAAAAACATGTTTTAATATCTGTATTTTCTATTACGCAAGTCATGCATTTCCCAAACATTTAAAAATTTGTTTATGCCTAAAATCTCACTTTTTACCAAAAATGATGAAAAGTGACATTTTTGGCCCCAGAATTCCCTCCAAATCAAAATGTCATGCATGATTCGTATCAATGAGAACACTTTTAGAAATCAATACACTTTTCAATTACGATCGTCCTCACGCAAACTTTGCAACCACCATGAAAATTCCAGTACAGAATTCTAAAAATTGATTTTTGACCAAAATAGATATTTATAGCCCCAAAATGGCTGAAATAGCCAAAACGAAACAATCGAGCACAATATTCCTGCTTGCTAGATATCTGCGCAATTTTCTAGGTAGATAAGGCTTGATGAAACTTTGGAACCAATTCTGTATTACAGAAGAACAATCTTATACTTAACCCCAAAATGATAAAATTTGACATTTTCTATCAAAAAGTAGCCGATCTGACTAAAATGTCTAAAAATAGGTAACTAAGACTGTTTTCATTGGAATCAGCATCCTCTTTTACATAAGTCAGGGCTATTTCACCTTACTCATGCGCAGTTTTGACCCCCAAATCTGCTTTTTACCAAAAATGATAAAAATAGTCATTTTTTGCCTAAAAATTGCCAAAACCCTGAAAATGTCATGAGTGCAGTCAATAAGACTGCGTTTTTCGGAATCAGCACAAAATTCTACATAGGATAAGACTTTTGAAACCTTCCCCAGCAAAAATTCTGATTAAAGCCAGTTATCTCCTAGGGTATATCACATTTCAATTGTAGAAGCCTCCACAAAAATTTTGAATATTTGAGTATGTTTCTGGACAGTATTGACTTTAATTTTTCACTCATTGGCATAACGGAAACGTGGCTCAAAGGTGGAAATGACTTGTATGTTAACTTACCAAATTACACTTTTATTTCAAGTAGTCGTAATGACAAACGTGGTGGTGGTGTCGGATTATACATCAGAGAAAATATAATATTTAAGAGACGACCTGATCTGGATGTCTTCAACGATTCTGTTGAGACTATTTTCATTGAAATACGGTGTAAAGTTAAAAGAATTATCATTGCTGTCATAATAGACCGCCAGGATATCCGGTTAATGACTTTATCAATAGTTTAGAGATGCCCCTCTTCAAATTTTAAATGCGAAAAAAGAGTGTTATTTACTTGGTGATTTTAACATTGATTTGTGTACTGCAAATACCATCTCAAAGTTGTTTATGGATACAGTCACAACCTTTTCATTTTGTCCGTTAATCCTGAAACCAACTCGAATAACCCAGCAGTCTGCAACTTTACTTGATACTATCTTTACAAATTCTCCTGATAATATTCTACTATCTGGTGTACTTACTACTGATATAAGCGACCATTTTGCCGTATTTTCAATTGCAAAGTTGGATTTGCGCAGCAAAAATAACATCAGTTTTTTTTATAAACATACAGTGAATGAAGAAAATATTGTACGCTTTTGTTCCGAATTAAATCAAACTGATTGGGAATTTCTTAACTTGTATAATGATGTGGATCAGAGATTTGATTCATTTATGAATAGGTACACTACACTGTACAACTTGTGTTTTCCATTAAGAAAGATTGTATGCAAAAACAATAAAAAAAAACACAAACCCTGGTTTACAACTCCTTTGAAGAAATTATGCAGGAAAAAATACTCACTTTATCGCAAGTTTGTAAAAAACCGTACACCTTATAGAAACAAGGTGTGTTCCCCCAAACACTTAAAACCGCCAAGGTTGTTCCTGTTTTCAAGAAGGGTGACAAGAATTTGTTAAAAAACTATAGACCTATTTCATTGTTATCAATTTTTTCCAAAACTTTTGAAAAGCTGGTCTGTAGTAGACTTACATCATTTATTGAAAAACAACATATACTGTTCAGTCGTCAATTTGGTTTTAGACAAGGTTACTCAACGTATATGACCCTATTAGAATTTACAAATAAAGTCTCAGAAGTCTTTGAGAAGAAAGAATTTCTTATCGGTCTATTTTTTGATTTATCCAAAGCATTTGACTGTATAAATCACAGAATATTACTGCAGAAAATGGAACATTATGGTATAAGGGGAATCACATTAAAATGGTTTAAAAGATATGTTTCCAACCGCATGCAGTATGTATAAATAGATGATTATAAAGCTCAGTTACTGAGTGTAAATGTAGGTGTACCTCAGGGTTCTGTGCTCGGACCACTTTTGTTTTTATTATACATAAACGACCAGCAGTATGTAAGTCAGAGGTTGTTTTCCATTATATTTGCTGATGACACTAGCTTGTTTATTTCCGGCAACGACATAAATGAAATGAACTATACAATGAATATTGAAATGAATAAGTTTTATAACTGGTTTATAGCAAACACTCTAACACTTAATTTAGATAAAACATGTTACATGATTTTCAAACCCCAAAACAAATTTATTAGACCAAATGAAACAACAATCTATGTCAATAATTATGCTATAAAACGTGTCACGAGCACAAAATTCTTAGGCATATTTATAGACGAGAATTTATCTTGGAATGTACATGTAAATGATATATGCTGTAAAATAGCCAGGGCAGTTGGTGCAATGAATCGACTAAAAAATACTATTCCTTCCAAAGTACTTCGAACCTTATACAATACTATGATACTACCATTCTTAATGTACGGTTGTCTTGTGTGGGGACATTGCGCCAACTACCTTTTGAAAAGAATTTTAATCTTACAAAAACGTGCAGTTCGAGCCATTGGCAACACTGGTGGCAAATTTCGTTATGTTGGTTACATATAGGGTGCATTTCTGAGGTTGTTGAACACGGGTAGGTAGCAGACATTGTGGAGAGTGACCCCCCCCCCCCAATGGTGTCGTGTCATTCCAAGTCGAGTACAAGTATGGACGGTTTACGAGACGAGAGGTACAGGTATGGGTCCGGGGTATGGGTGGCCTACGGCCCTGTAGGTCAGGTACACAGGGGCGTAGGCTGGTTTGGGCACGGGGAGGTGCACATCTTGGGGAGGTGCACATCTTAGGGAGGTGGAACTAAAGTTGAGTAAATCAGGCGTTGAAAGCAGAAAAAGTGGTGCAAATTTAGTTTTTCTTCCCAGGGGCGGAAGTCCTATGGCTCTGCGGGGGGTTGCACGTGCACCCAGTGCACCCCAGCCTACGCCCTTGGCACAGGTACAGACCAGCGGGTACAGGCACGGATATGAGACCATGCATGGGTATGAATGTGAGTCCGGGTTCGGAAATTTGTACGGGTATTACAAGTCTGGCAAGACATACTTAATTTTCTGTTAAAATGTGCAGTCTTTTCAATTTTAATGATAATGCATTCACCACCCCAAAATTATTTAAATTCATGATTTCATAAATACATTTTTCTCATTAATAATTAATACTAAACACAGCGGTTATGGGTACGAAGCCCGACTGAATCATGGGTACGGATACAGAAAATGCAAATCTAAAAAAAAAAAACTGTTCTTTCCCTTAATGAAAAAAAAAAACCATAATACAGCAACTCCATTAAAAAAGGGTATTCACAATAGCTTTCGAACGTTTTGATAAAATAAATACAATTTTTTAAACAAATAAATGTGAATCTTCAGTTTAAGAAAAATTCCAGAATGTACTGCAAGGGACCAATCATATACATTTAATGAGGGCAATTACATGTCCAATTAATCTCCAAAATAATGTCCATTCAACATAAATCTCACCCGCTCGGACCCGTGGAATTTCCACGGGTCCCGCTAGTGTTTATAATATTAACAACTTTGATTAATTTTTGTTCATTTCTCCTTTATATAATAGCTTTCACTGGTGTGTTTCACTATTCTTTCTGCTGCCGTTGGAGGCGGCTTGCTGTTGGCCTGGAATTGCTCTTTAATGTATTGCACATTTCATAAATTTACAAGTTTAATATCGGGATCAACCTTACGATAGGTCATTAATTGACGTTTTGTTGATCCCCCACATGGTCATATTATATCATATTCGTTTTTCTGTTTGTTTGGAATTTGAGTCCTTCGTTGTTGTTGTTTTTTTTTATTGTTTTCTGGGATTGTATGATTTGTTTTTAGTCACGTTGCTATGCATGCATACGATTGTAACTTTGTTTTTATTTTGTTGAATCATGTGGAATAAACTTTTGAACTTTGAACTTTGTATTCATTCTAAAAATCACCTGTGCTAAAAGAGGCATGTTTTAATTTAACTTGTTCTCCGGCATACATTCTTCATTTTTTTAAGCATGAGGTGTCAGATAAAAGAAGAAATTGTAAATTTTTATGCCATTCTTTTGTTTCTGAAAAATAAGTACATTTGCTACCATTAAAATGCACTTAAAATGGAATATACGCGTGCAAATGACATTTTGGTAGCACCAATATCCATTCTTTTAATTCAATAATGCGTGAACGATGAATTATAAGTTATGTATCAAATGAAAGAAGAGGAACAGAGCTTTACGATCATACCAAATTCATTGAGGAAATTATTCATATGATAGAATAATTTTGCTTTCCTTTTCCGGTTTCCTTTTTTTCTGGGACACACTGTATATCTTCTTGTATAAACCTTTTTTTATTTTTTATAATTCTGTTTTTATTATAACAAATTAAAGTCAATTACAATGTTTACAAATGGTTGTTAAGTGATTGCAAATCACATAAAAACAAATTGGTTACACAAAAAAGATAAAATAACAACAATAATAATACAATGTAGAATAACCCCTACCCACTTATCCACCCCCTCCCCCCAAAAGGAATGTGGCAAAGTGATGACTTAATATCAGTGTTCTAAACAGAGTTAGATGATTTGGTAAATAGTGTAGACAAAACAAGATATACAAGCTATGATTATAAGGTGAATTCCCCAACACATATTGATAAGATTAAAAGACATATACTGGTTATCTAAGACAACATAATTATAAAGTTTCTTGAACGAACAAGTATATCGAGGAAACTGAGGTACAAGATACATGACAAAATATGAGAAACCGAAATATGTCAGTACAGTGCAGTATTAATACAGAGAAAGGGGAACTGAGCCTGGTATACAAAATATATTATGTTAGTGATCATGTAACCTGCTGACATTTTACGAAAACCAAATTATAAGGTAAATCGCCACTTCTTGAAGTGAGCGGGCAACTTATTTCTTTTTTTAGCTAACAAATATTCCAAGTCCTGTTGTTTTTTAACCAATGTTTTAAATAAAGCAAAACTTGGAAGATTATTCTTAAATTTACATGTATGAATATAATACTTCTCTTGTATAAACCTTGAAATAAAACTTTCCACAACTTAGAAATAGGATCCCGAAATTCATACCAGAGGTAGGCCTACATTTCTCAGGTGGAGTTCGAATAGGGGTCAAATTTACTAAGGTCAAGGATTAAAAAAAAGAAAATCTCCTTTCCATAATAAGTCTTGTATTGTGTTGTATACTTAATAATTCAATGACTATCCATAACTTTGAGCTAGGATCGCTATATTCATGTCAGAGGTACATCCCTTGAAGGCTCAGAACAAGTTTGAAAAGTTCAAAATTCAGTTATCGCAAAATAATGAAATTGGTTACATTTTAACGTAAACATAGCCAAATATACCTTAAACTCACTGCCCTTCCTGTACATTTTGCGTATAGGCCGCGCTTAAATCCGACATCTGAAAATCAAATTTCGGGTGAGTAGGGTCCATGGGGTGAGCAACTGCATGACCCCAACGGGTTGGCAAACGGAACGCGATACGTCACACTATCATAATAGTGCGATACGTCACACTATCATGATAGTGCGTAGAAAGCAAGGCACAAGCGCCATCTTATCACACTACAGTGAATTACGAATGACCATGTATAAATGTGTTCTCATCCAACAATTTTGAAATATACGACAAAATAGACCGCCTGGATCATTCTTTCCGTGGATATTACAATCCGTTGTACACTGTAAGTATGAAATGATTTTCTTAATTTTTAACATTATACATGTATATAAATGTGTGGAGTAATTTAAACTGAAATGCTCTCAGATCAATAATAATAATTATAGTAATAATTCTACATTTCTAACGCGCACACATCTGTCCAAAAACACTCGTGGCGCACAAATTATACACACTTAGTTACTTACAGAAATTAAACATTAAATTATAGACACTTAGTTACAGAAATTAAACATAATCATAAACACATGGCAGTGTAATAATATAAGCACAGACTAAGCATTGGGAGACGATGAGTCAATCATATGCTGCCATTATTATTATTTCGTATGTCAACTACAACTTCAAAATTGGCAGTTAGTCAGGTAGGTCACTAGTTGGGGGTTGTCAATATCTGTCAGTGGGCAAGGGGGACCAGTTACTCTACATTCATTGACAACATGTTCATGGGTCTGGATTTCACCACACGGGCAAAGGTCAGAATCTGAGATGCCCCATTTTTTCATGTTTGCGGCATAACGGCCAGCACCTGAACGAAGTCTATTCAACTGCACCCAAGGCTTTCTGGGTAGGTTGCTGCCAGGGGGATGAGATGACCAGGAATCTATGAATGGCTTGAGCATCTCAGGGACATCCAAAGGTGTGGGGCCTACTGCGGCAAGGTTCTCCAGGAATGGGCGCAGGGGCTTCCATCATCAGGTGAGATTTGAGTTTTGATTCCTGTGATTCCACCCTTCTATTGTGTACAAGATATCTCGAGATCAAAACAAGCCATTCGAATAAATTAAACAGCATTAAAAAGCTGAGACCTTGCCCGTGACATTGATGTAAACACTATGTCACAAGAGCATTTTAAACTGTCACAGAGGGCGCTTTTCACTTGTACAATTTTTTGAGACTTGCTGCTGCATGTCTAAAAAAATTTCGCACTTAAAAAGCGCCCTCTTTGGCAATTATAAAATACTCTTGTGGCATGATGATCATAAAACGTTAAGGGCAAAGTCTTAACTTTCAAATGCCATTTGTTTTGTTCAATTTACTTGTTTTAATCTCGAGATATCTTGTAAATAACAAAAGCATGGAATTACAATTGTGTCACTTTAACAAGGGATTGTAGTAAAAGTGGCACAATTGTGCCTTTCTTATTTAAATAAACATATTCAAGATAAGATAAGCAACTTGAACAAAACTAACGGCATTTGAAACCTGAGACTATGCTCTTGACATTGATGTAGGTATCGTGTCACAAGAGTATTTTCTAATTGCCACAGAGGGCGGTTTTTACCTGCACATTTTTGAGACACACTGTACTAGTGCGTTATGTGTATTTTAGTGATATGAAAAATGATCATGATGCAGATTTTGTTTTTTAACAATCATTGGCTGAAAACTGTGTGAAAATATACTGTTCTATATACTGATACTTTAATATAGAGTGAAGAATTGGTTTGACATACGCTGACTTCTGTTTTCGTTTTATAGGATAAGTTTATATTTAACTCATAATAATTGGTATAAGGTGAAAAGGATTTTCTATAGGAACTTTGTACAGAATAGAGAAAATATAAAATACTCTCTTTTGTGATATCTGGCTTGTTTTACTTTAGTTGGTGTGTGTGCTCACCTACATGTATATCCAGGGTAGTTTGTTTTTGGTATGACGCCGGTGGTGAACATACTGTTTTTTTTTTTAAGTAAATGTCACACTTGACGTCAGTCCCCCATAACAACATCTGAACAGTGCTTCAGGAGGAGCCTCGTGATCATTTTTTCCTCATAATATTAAAGCACAAGTATAGTTATGGTCGATCAGACAACTTTTTCGTCAGTCTCGAACAAACTATTCTATTGTCACCCCAGACATCAGAAAACAACATCAAACTTACTGAAAATTGTTTATAATGACAAATTCTGACGATTAAATTAAAGGAGAGCATCTAGCGGTATGGACATTACCTAAGGGAAATATCGAGCCCCTCCCCCGACATTTTACATTTTGTGTAATTAAAAAAAAAAAAACTTAGGTAGTTTCAGAGTGAGCGATTTTCAGGACATTCATAGATCATAAAGGTGTATCAAAAATCATAATGCAAAGAAAAAACATAATTTTAACCATTTACCAAACATATACCTTTGCTTTAATGAAATTCATAAAATCGTTCATTTGTTAAAATGCATTTTGGCGTTACCAATATGGACATTTGCTTGGGGTATGGTATGTACATATTAAATATTTACTTACTGAGGAACAGACTTGTTTGATTTAATATTTTCGATATGTATGATATCATGCACATGTAGGAAGATCTATTTGAGTGCATATGGTCATGTGTTGTATGGTGGAGCCCCTTTGAGTTACAGGCACCAAAATTAAGAATTTTGTCACTTCTTGCATTTGAACCAATATAACTCAAAAACTACTGATCAGAAACCAACAAGAGTATACATTTTCTGAAAGCTTATACTTCAGAAAATCTCAATCAGCCAAGGTCAAGTTGCTATACAGGGTGTGTAAAAAAATGGAGGGTAATATCACAAAAAAATGTATAATTTTGTGATATTGATGACAACTCATTGCACTTGTCAGTATTAAGTCAAGGCTCAAAATTGATGTCATGGTGTGAAATAGCACACTTTCAGCTTTAAGAAAATATATGGTTTTACTACTTTTCGGTTTTCAGATGTAGTGATACAGGTTGTGGCAAAATATGTTTAAAATTGTATTGCGATTTGTTACAATAACATTAATCAAACTAATTAAACAAACAGTTTACTGAACCTACATGTAATTAACAAATTTTAGAGATTAATTCGTAGAATATTGTTTAATAAATGGATCAGTAGAGTGTATTTAAAAATTCCAACCAAAATGTAGCCCTGAAGTGAACATACATGTGTGTCCTTACATGCAGTACTTTCATGCTTCATGACGTGTACAAGTCAATGGCAAACATAAGCTACACCAGTCATTAATTAAGTAATTAATGACCTAGAAAACAATGTCACCTTTACTTTTGAGAATTGTTAAGTACAACATAGGGCAAGTTAGTCAGATGCATATCATAACTCCAAACTAGCTTATCTGCTGCAAATATTAGGAAAAACAAAAAAGTACAAGTGAATTTGCAATTTCCCCATAGAGATTGTACATACTCCTCCTCCGCTATCCTCCTCCGCTTATCCTCCTCCGCTTATCCACAGATTTACACTCGTTAACATTTTTGCATTTTTCATTCATTAAACAAAGTGTGATGCAAAATTGCTTATCAGATTTCAAAAGCAGAGTAATTTTGCTGCAGAATGAGCCCAAATTCATTATAATTGGATGAAGGATAGCTCTAATGCATTAAGTTCAATTATGAAGAGGACTAAAAAATGTAACGCCACCAGGTATTTGGGGGTCCCACCATACAACACATGACCATATACGCAACACATTTTAGTGGCGGCATATTACATTCTTCAAAGAGATTGGAATTGCCTCCTACTTGTATGCCTCGTGTCCATTGGAAGACACATAATTATGTTTATGTTTTAGATATCTGTACCAGAATCTACCCAAGGTGATATTAGGCGATTCCGTACTAAAAAAAAAAATTGCCATTTTCATTAGTTTTTCAATCTGCTGTCCAAACATTTTTTTTTAGTTTATGGTTGAATTAGATGTGAAAATGTCGTGTGTCGTACGGGACATCTCTGTGTCTCGTGTTTTCTCAAGGCTACCCACTAGTACTTCATAATTACCACAAAACCATTTTTTTTATTGCTCAAGAATTCAGCCAAGAGACTAGAAAATGTTGTTTTGTCCCATACGACAAGCACGGAATCGCCCTGATTATATAATATAGTATAGTATAATATCATATCATATCATATCATATCATATCATATCATATCATATCATATCATATCATATCATATCATATCATATCATATAACCATTATTGCTCTTTGAGTCACACGGATTTGTGAGTTTCGACACGTGGGAGGCTTTGAAAGGGATTTGAGATTTTCGTGTGAAGTACTGACCACTGTAAATTACCAGGATTAAAAGAAAAGAAACAAAATAACACAAATCTCAACAAAACAAACTAGAGAGCGATATGCGATGCCCCACTGGTTACTGGGCCAAAGTTCAGCATTTTTTTTTTATATAAATGAAATCAATTCAAGTTACACGGGCCGTAGAGTTTTTGCATTGTGTATCAGTCCCACGTTTTTGCTTGGTATGCATTATGACTATGGTTTATGGTCTTTGAATGCACATGATGAAATGATGACAGCGCATGGGGAAATTTGGCGAT